>JAJQWJ010000005.1:0-25939 GCA_023637945.1 Phaethornis superciliosus
CTTTTGTACGTTTTATTTTAAGTCAAATACATGTATTTAAGTCAAATACTTACGAATACATGTATTTAAGTCAAATACTTCCTCGTTATGGAATTTTTAGAGGAATCTTTCAGCATGGGAGTGTCTCTGCATACCTTCACATTGTAGTTTGATATGTTTACAGAGGAAGAGAAGAGATGTGATGGGTCTGTCTGGCTCTGTGACACTGCTTGAATTGCACCAGATCTAATCAGGGTAACAAAGGTTGCAATGAAAACATTGGGAGCTTCCATTAGGGCTGGCTAACCTTTCTATTTCAGCTGTGCGTATTAGAAGCAAATGTCTAAGGACGCGATTAAAATAAGAGGTCAAGTTACAGCAGCAGGCTCTCTTTGCTCTCTAGGGAGCCTCACACTGGCACTTCATAATCCACAGTAATTTTTCGGGATCATAAAAATACTAATTTGGGAACTGACAGAAGGTAGAACATTTTTCACGTGAAAATTGTGAAAATTGAACATTTTCCACAGTGAAAATTCATGGTGCTTTACCTAACATTCATTTAATTGAAATATCAGACATGAAGTTTATGATTTGACCTTGGTTTCTGAAAATCTTGGGTTGACCCTAAAGAAAGCTTTGTCCAGAGAAGGTGGACTAGACAACCAAATTCATCTAAATGAGCTTTAGAATAACTCATGTTTGTACTGTGCTGGTTGAAAAGCTGATTTTGATTATGGAGCCTAATTTAAAAGTCAAGTTTTTATTTCGTGCCCTACAGTGGTTTCTATGTTCCAAATGAAATTTGAAAAGCAGGTACTTGTTTATCTCTGTGTGTTACTGCAGCATGTGTGACAAGAAAGAAAAGAAATAATGAAATATCATTACTGTTCTCCTTCTGTTGATTACTGAGTTTCTTTAGCTGCAGGAAATAGCGGAGAAAATTTTTAACTCCAACCTTTACCTCAAAATTAACTTAATTGTTAAACTATGGGTTTATGAACATCTGCTTGTTGAATAGTAGCAAGCAGACAACCTTTACAAAAAATACATAATAAATCTGCTGTGTCAGGGAGCCTTTGCACAATAAGAAGAGCTGGTCACTAAGATTACTAATCTTTTTTTAAAGGGGAATGTAGATGACAGTAAATAAGAACAACTGTTGACATTGGCAGTGCAAGGCACATAATGAAACTGTTTAAAGGAAATTTGTAGTAAATACTGGGGGTTTTAATAAAAGCGTTATAGGATGCATGCAAGTTCCTCTCACTTTTTACTCCTGACTCTGACACAATATAGTTCCACTGAGATATAGACAAGCCTAACAAGAGCTAGATTTCTTTTCTGTAAATCATTATTAAGTTTATCCGCCTAGTCCACTTTGTCTCAAAATTGTTTCCTGTTGAATTCAGTCCTCTTCTTTGAGAAGAGTTAAACTGGGGGGGGGCAGTGGCATTACAAGTAAGATTCTTGTTCATATCAGCTTTTGTATTTGCCACCTCCCTTGTTTATAACTTTTTAGGCTTCTATTACAGTGGCATTGTTTCTTCAGTGGAGTGGTTCCTCTGTTTGCCCCATCCAGAGTGTCTTGCCCTTACACAAGTTCTGCCTGTAAGGATTCAGGAGAAAACCTTTTTTTTTTTTTAAAAAAAAACATAAATGTTTTTAAAATGTTTTGCTTTTACTGTGTATGATACTTCTGCTCTTAAATTATCTTTTTTGCGATTATTAGTTTCAAAGCTTTTTGTAAGACTTGATTACTTAGGCTTCTCAGTCTTGGGGTATTTTGAGGAAAAGGTTTTTCTTAGCTCATGGTTGAAGCTCACTGCTTAACAGAACAGAGCAAGGTAGCATAATGTCTTGGGTCAGAATTAAAAAGACAAATGATGAAAGGAAACTGATGTGCATAAAGGATTGTAAGAGTTGAGTGCTTCACAGGCAGTTGAGATCTCCCTCTCTGTAAAGTTTTGTAGGATGATCCAGGATGAGATCTCATCCAGGATGAGATTGGCCTCTGGGCTGCAAGCACACACTGTTGGCTCATGTCTGGCTTCTCATCCACCAGCACCACCAAGTCCCTTTCCTGTGGGGCTGCTTTCTAAAACCTCACCTCCCAGCCTGTACTGAGAGCGTGGATTGTTCTAAATCAGGTGCAGGACCCTGCATTTGGTCTTGTTAAATCTCACAAGTTTCATACGGGTCCACCTCTCCTGTTTGTCCAGGTCCTTCTGGATGACATTCCATCCCTCTGGCTTATCAACAACACCTCTCAGATAGGTAGCAGAGTCTCCTGCCACCTGCAGCAGATTTCATAATGTTATTAGTAGTATCTAAAAGTACACATGCATGGAAAAAGCAGGAAGGGAAGCAAGTGTTCTCTTGATTGAACAGCTGCATTATTTCTGTATTATCTGAGTGAAGTCACTATTTTGCCCTTAAACCATGGCTTGTTGGGTTTTTTTTTTTTTGCCATTGGGGTGACCAAGGTTACCTGAGGCATGAGTTAGCAGGGATCATGTACTGCATTGTGCCATTCATGAGCTGTCTGAGCAGTGAGTCAATAGTTTCTAATAGGCTCTGGTCTTTGATGTGGTTTTTCAGTTGAGCCCTACTGAATAAGCTGTGTATGCAGAGTGTATGTCTCCAATTGCATCTTCAAATTTAAGTTTAACCAAGCTGTGGGAAATAAAAACTCCATACTGAGTAAATTAGAGAACACTTTATTGTACTTGATGTTGCCCAGCAAGTTACAGTAAACATGTGTCCATAGATGTATCAGTAATTCTAGCAGCGTGTTAATTACTGTGTGCAATTATTACATTTCCAGTAGCACTCATTACTCCAATGTTTTTGCAGCAACGCTTGGATTGTAGCTGTAATGATGCCATTTTACATGTTTCTGAAGGTGGTTTTTTTATCTGACTTGCAATGCATCAATTGCATTTCATTTACCTTTCTGCCACTGCCATTATTTGTAATGAAATCATAGGAGCTGTCAGGACTGCCAACTTACTGTCTTTTGCCTGCTCCTTAAAACCCAAACACTTAAATATTGGACTAGTGTTCTCAGAAAATTAAATAATACTATCCTTTAGTACATTCCTTTTGTTCTATGGACTCAAATTATTTTATATTTGGTCTATTAGCAGCAGAGCAGAGGTGCTCAATAATTACAAATAGCTGAGTATTTAATGTATCCTGTTCAAGTGAGTGTACCTCTTCTTTGTTGTTGTTATTGCTTTTTAGCTGCTGTTACACATCTGCAATAAAACTGTAGTAAACACTTTTATGTAAATATTTAATGCTATTCCTCCCAAAAACATTTTTTCCCCACATTCCAAACTTTTATAGTTTAAAACCAAACGTATGCATTGTCCATACATTTCAAGAGGCAGCTGGATTTAAATCTTGTGGATGAGATTTTAATGAATGACTGTTGTCTCACAGAATCAATGCAGGAAGTAAAATTTTAAGGACTCATTAACAAAGTTAATAGTTTTGAAAATCATTACAGTGCAATTCCATTATTTTGTTACTTTTTGCAGTGTGACTAATGCTCCATGCCTGATAGTAATGTTTGTCTTTTGGCGCTTCCAGCAGAAGTTGTTTTGTCTCAGAGCTTCCTCTAGGAAATGTCTTGTGAAAATGGCAATTTAGAAATACTCTGAGATGTTCAGGGGGCCTGAATGGTTTTAGGGGAGTACTTCAGACCTCCTTGAGGGCCAGACACCACAGCCTGTATGGGTCCCTGGAGAAGCAGATGCAGTGCTAATAAGATTTTTCAAAGCATTTTAGTAATCTAACATCTGGATTGCAGTATGAATTAGAGGCCAAATCTCCGTGGGCACTCAGTATCACCCTGTAAGCTGCCTCCTTTAGTTTTCCTTCCTCCACTGTTTGAGATGCTTCAGAGGTACTGCTGACCAGTGGCCCTCTGCCCGTCATAACAAGAACTTTATGCAATCTGACGTGTTCCCCTCTGTCTCCAAGCAGCACTTGCTGTTAACTGTTTTTTGTGTGCAGACATGGCTTTTATAGGAGCCTTTTTGCTACAGCTGTTGCCGTGAAAATCATTTTGTTGCAGTCAGTTCAGATTGACTAATAAGAAAACCCCTAAAATTATTTACTGCAATTTATCTCTTAGTCAAATGTCTATATAGTCCATTGCCCACTGAGTGAAGAGTTTTTATAATAAATGCTAGCTAACAAGCTTCTTCCTGGCTAACTAGAGCATTAAATTAGTTGACAAATGTTGTCATGATTTAGTTGGTTTGTGAGTGGAGTTCAGAGGTAAGGAAATCTGTGGTCACAGAAAGGGACCTGAAGAAACTGAAACTTCAGAGCTTGTAAGCTTTAGAGGAATTTATTCTGACAAAACCAGACAGGAAACCACCAGAAACTTAAAAACAAGCAGGCATACAACATCTAGATGCGTATTTTAATATTTCTGATACATTGTTTCTCCCAACCACTGGGGAAAAAAAAGAGAGAAAAGGGAAAATAAAAGCCAGACTCGTGCATTACAATTTTCCATGTCGCCTGCTGCAGAAAGTGTAATTAAATTTGATTATTCTGTGTGGCTTTGCATTTAAATTGCTGTGCGTGGGCAAGGGAAGGGAACGTAGCTCACCTGCTATTCATTAACAGCAACCAGAGAGCAGAATACAGAGAAACAAGACAGGAGATCCTCTGACAAGGCTGCGGCTTGAAGCAAGGCTCCCCAGGGCCTGTCCTCAGTGCTGGGTGTGCTGGGCAGAGCAGAGGGGTGGCAGTGAGGACAGAAAAAAAACCTTAGTCTTGTATTCAGTGTTCTTTTTCAGCCTCTGAGTTTCCATGTACAATTCTCTGTTTACATTTTCTGCCTCCATAGTTTCTTTCTAACCACATTTTTTGAATAATTTATGCTATAAACTTTATTTCTTTGTCTGAAATTTTGGTATGTTCTGGTTGGCAGAACAATAGGTCATTAGGCATATATTTAAGTCATTCTTTGTCCCAAATGTTTCTTACAGGATCACAGCCAAAACAGGCAAAAGACCCCAAGGTGGCCGAAAGGCAGGTTAGTTATTCTTCTTTATAGATGAGAAAATGAAGCACAAAAGGGAGAAAATAGTGTGATTCCCATTCATTTTGAATCAAGTCTTAAAAGACCTAAGTCTTAACATAATTACATTGATTTCAGCGTCAATTTAGGGGGCTTAAAAAATCCCAGTTGGCCCTATGGCTTTTATTGTTACCTTTAGAAGACCATAATTCTTTCTTTAAAAATTGGACCCTGTAAGTTTTGTTGAAGGTGCTGTGTAACTAAGTGCACAGCTTCTAATCCAGCTGGGTGAGCCTCTATCTATTAGATAGAGGGGCCTGCAATTTTGGAGCTGAAGGATTAGGAATTAGTATTTTACTGGGACAGCTGTCAGCTTGTGATGTTACTTATTCCTGGAGCACCTCATTCCCCACTGCAGGCACAGGTTCTCTGCACATGATGTTTTCAACTCTCTCTTCAACTTCCCTTTTTACTTCCACTCGCGAGCAATTAAGAGTTTACTAGAGCAAAAGACTTAGGCAGCACCTTGCATTTAGAAGGAAAGGCAATGGAACACTTCAGACACTTCCACCCATTGCCAGACACGCACGCACTCAGACGCGCACACAAGCAAGCATACAGACACACGCAGACACACGCACAGACACGCAGACACACGCACAGACACGCAGACACACGCACAGACACGCAGACACACGCACACACAGACACACGCACAGACAACCCGGTGCGGCTCCGGGCGGCGGACAATCGTCACTCTCGGGCGCCCGATGCCGCGCCGCTTCCGGGGTGATGCCGGTGCCGCGGGGTTGCGTCTCGCCGGGTCCGGAGCCGGAGCCGCAGCCGCCTCCGCTGCTGCCGCCTCTGCCGCCGCTGTTGGCGGAGCTGGCTGGCAGAGCGCGGCAGTCCAGCCCGGCGGGGGGGCTGCCGGCTGCGGTCCCTCGGCCGCGCCGCCCGCCTGAGGGGGAGAGGCGGCGGGGAGGTGCGGGGCTGGGGGAAGCGGCCCGGTCCTGTCACGGGCTGCCGCTCCCCGCTTTTGTCTGCTTTTGGCAGTCAATTGCTGCCCGAACATTTTAAATTCTGTCAAAGGCCCCAGGTGCCATACAGCGCGGTGTCTGTCCCACACAAAGCATCTCTCGAGTGACCCTTCCGAGGAGCTGATCAGCAGCATGGCTTGGTCAGACAGCTGATACTGATTTCAGTGCAGCTCAATTAGTCCTCGGGGTAAAATGCCATTAACTTTGGACCTGCTGGTGCAAAACACAGACACGAGGGTAACAAATAAGCACGCAGGCACACACGCGTGCACAAACACACACACACGCCACGTGCGCACGCACACATACACGCACATACAGGCACGCGAGCACACGCGCACACCCCCGCACACCAATTCGGTTTTACCATTGCAGACCTCATCTTGGATGAAAGAATTGAGTGCAAGAGTCTGCTTAAAACATTTTTAACAAGCAAAAATTTTCTATCCAAGGACATGCAGTCTGAATTTTGGAAACCAAAGCATATCCTGTCTGACTCAAACCACCCTGAGAAGCGGCCATCAGGGGGGTGCTTGACAGTGTTAATCGCTGCTAATGACCGTAATCAATTCCAACCCCCAGATAATTTCCGTTCCCTTTCCTTAGCATGCCCTGGGGGGGGGGGGGGGGGCTACATGTTCGGTAGTCACTCTGTGGTTGTTGGCATGTCTGGTTGGAGGCTTTAAGGTCTGCTCTTCTGCTCTCTGGTCCATTGTGGTGAAGTTTCTGTGGCCTGCAGATCCGTGTGTTCTGCTCCTCGTGGGACCCGTTCTGCATCCCCAGCACGCTGCTGCTGGCTTTTGACCTCCCAGCCGAGCGCTCTGCGGCCTGGAGACCGGTACCGCTGGCTGAGCACCCTGGCACAGGTACAAAGACTTTTTCTTCATGTTCTTATGTTTAAATGCTCTTTGCAGGGCCTCGTGTGGTGTGGCAGGCCACGCTAAAAATGAAATGCAGCTGGGGCACGCTTGGGGCAGGGCTACAGCAGGGCAGAGGACCTGTATTAGTGTGCCCTTTAAAAGGGCATTATTTTTCCAGAGTGAAACAGGATCTTTAATGCGTAGCGATACGCTGTGCTGTTACCTGCTTCCAGGTGCGGAAGCCTTTTCTGTGAGGGGGGGAATGCAAGCAACCAAAGCTTGTGTCTTTCCTTAGCTGCAATCAGATTTTAAAATAAGTTGGTGCCTGGGCACTAGAACCGCCTTTCAGTGGGGAGGCTCCTTGCTAAAGGGGAATTTCTGAAGAAACTTCCTGAAAGAACGAAGTGAGTAGTTATCCAGGGAATATCTGGAGTTACAAGATTGATTGAAACGGGGGTTTCTTGGTCTAATTGTCCCGTGTGTATGCCCTGCTTATTCCTACCAAGTTCCACAGTTCTGCACGCACGCAAACGGACAGGCACACGCAGGCACGCGAGCACACGCACCGACACGCACGCCACGTGCACGCAGGCACACAGACACACGCAGGCACGCACGCCCCCGGGAGCCCAGGTTTTTTTCTTCCCGCGTACGGAGCGCGGGGAGGGAGCCCCGCACGCACAACCCGGTGCCGCTTGGGGCGGCGGACAATCGTCATCTCCGGGCGCCCGATGCCGCGCCGCTTCCGGGGTGATGCCGGTGCCGGTGCCGCGGGGTTGCGTCTCGCCGGGTCCGGAGCCGGAGCCGCCGCTGCTGCCGCCTCTGCCGCCGCTGTTGGCGGAGCTGGCTGGCAGAGCGCGGCAGTCCAGCCCGGCGGGGGGGCTGCCGGCTGCGGTCCCTCGGCCGCGCCGCCCGCCTGAGGGGGGGAGGCGGCGGGGAGGTGCGGGGCTGGGGGAAGCGGCCCGGTCCTGTCACGGGCTGCCGCTCCCCGCTTTTGTCTGCTTTTGGCAGTCAATTGCTGCCCGAACATTTTAAATTCTGTCAAAGGCCCCAGATGCCATACAGCGCGGTGTCTGTCCCACACAAAGCATCTCTCGAGTGACCCTTCCGAGGAGCTGATCAGCAGCATGGCTTGGTCAGACAGCTGATACTGATTTCAGTGCAGCTCAATTAGTCCTCGGGGTAAAATGCCATTAACTTTGGACCTGCTGGTGCAAAACACAGACACGAGGGTAACAAATAACCACGCAGGCACACACGCGTGCACAAACACACACACACGCCACGTGCGCACGCACACATACACGCGCATACAGGCACGCGAGCACACGCGCACACCCCCGCACACCAATTCGGTTTTACCATTGCAGACCTCATCTTGGATGAAAGAATTGAGTGCAAGAGTCTGCTTAAAACATTTTTAACAAGTACGAATTTTCTATCCAAGGACATGCAGTCTGAATTTTGGAAACCAAAGCAGCAGCCTTTGTGTCTCCTGCACCTTGACTCAAAGCACCATGAGAAGCAGGGCCATCAGGAGGGGCTTGAGGATGCTAATAGCTGCTGTTGGTATCAGCACATTCAGAACTGAAGTATTTTTACAGGTATTATTTCTAATATACCTCTTTTAATTTGTCATTTACTGCTCTGCATTATCTTACATTATCGTTTCTTAACACACAGCAAACAGTCCTCTTGTTACTTACATGTAACTAAAATTGTGTGAGCATGTGTTTAATGGCCTTTTCCTTTTCACCAACAGCAGAGTTATTCTGCTTGAGCTAAGCACCTCCATATTTTGTGGCTGTTTACTGACCTATCCTTTTTATGAAAGTATCGCATTTAAGATAAACGGATTGGCACAATTTTGGTACGGGGTGATTAATATGAAAGCTGTTTCTTGCCCATTAGTTTGTTGTGTGTGGCATTTTATCTTTGTCTAGGAAAAAAAATCATGAACTGCAGATGCCAACTAGAGATAAAGCAAACTGGGTTTATTTTGAAATGTAATAAGCCTTGGAGAGGGGATTGCTTCCACAGAAAATGTCCTCACTCACAGGTGCTCAGTGTGTCAAATATCTTTGCTTTAAACCTACTTTTGCTTACTGGTTTTTGAGGTGGTTTTCTGTCCAAGCAACAATCCATTCCACAAACACTGCTTTGTCTTAGCTTAAAAAAAACCACCCCCACTCCTCAAAACACATCTCCCCGAAATGTGCGTTGTTACTCCTGCGTTCCCAGCAGCTGAGGGGGATTGGTAATCAAGTTTATTTGATATTCAAATTCCAGTTTAAGGTTTGTGTACATCGCTTGTGAGTGAAAGCAGTTTTTGCTAACACCTTTCATCTAACTAAAGCTGAGCTCTGTCCTTTAATGCTTTTCTTCATCGATTTAAGTTACATATGTGGTTTTATGTCTATATACAGCCTGGGTAAACACTTTGGTTTGGGTCCCGTGGGCTTTGAGTTTTACCAGTTGCAGTTTCTACTGAAAGCAGCTGAATTTCCAGCCAGTTCATGAGGAACAAGTTTCAGTCCTCAGTGTGTACCTGAGCAGTGGGTGCCATCATAGCCAGCTGAGAGTGTCACACACTGTAAAGATTTTGGGAGGGAGTGTTGTGGGCGATAAAAACTATTATGCAGATACACGGCCACTGTTTGCAGCACATCATCTGAACTTGCAGAGTAATATAGCAGGGAGATTGCAGTATGAATTATCACAGTCATGGAAAGATTGTCAATAGCGTGATGTTAATGAAATTCATGGAATAGATTTCCATTTGTGGTCGAAATGCTAGTGATACAGCAGAAGTCACAACTATGATGCGTCTAATGAAGGTTAGATTCCCTGTGCTCTCTATTTAAACCCTGGTTTTGTACCCCAGATTAGTACGTGGCAGCGCGGTGTCTGTCCCACACAAAGCATCTCTCGAGTGACCCTTCCGAGGAGCTGATCAGCAGCATGGCTTGGTCAGACAGCTGATACTGATTTCAGTGCAGCTCAATTAGTCCTCGGGGTAAAATGCCATTAACTTTGGACCTGCTGGTGCAAAACACAGACACGAGGGTAACAAATAGGCACGCAGGCACACACGCGTGCACAAACACACACACACGCCACGTGCGCACGCACAGATACACGCACATACAGGCACGCGAGCACACGCGCGCACAGACACACACGCACAGACACACACGCACAGACACACACGCACCCCCGCAGACAACCCCGCACGCCCCCGGGAGCCCCGCTCTTTTTCTTCCCGCGTACGGAGCGCGGGGACGGGCGCCCCGCACGCACAACCCGGTGCCGCTTGGGGCGGCGGACAATCGTCATCTCCGGGCGCCCGATGCCGCGCCGCTTCCGGGGTGATGCCGGTGCCGGTGCCGCGGGGTTGCGTCTCGCCGGGTCCGGAGCCGGAGCCGGAGCCGCCTCTGCTGCTGCCGCCTCTGCCGCCGCTGTTGGCGGAGCTGGCTGGCAGAGCGCGGCAGTCCAGCCCGGCGGGGGGGCTGCCGGCTGCGGTCCCTCGGCCGCGCCGCCCGCCTGAGGGGGGGAGGCGGCGGGGAGGTGCGGGGCTGGGGGAAGCGGCCCGGTCCTGTCACGGGCTGCCGCTCCCCGCTTTTGTCTGCTTTTGGCAGTCAATTGCTGCTGCTGTGAAGGAGTTGTGGAGCTCTTTTAAAATGCACTTAAGTGTCGGCTGGGGAGGCAAAAAGTCTTCTAATGATTGATAGAGATGGGGGCGCCCTGTGTAAAATCTGTGCTGAACTCTGCCCCTGCGCTTTGGAATTGAACTTGTCGCTCTGGTGCCACCTCCAGGCAAGAGGGAGCCTCTGCATCTCCCGCCTCTGGGCCTCTAGTTCCTGTCCTGTCCGGTTACATGTTTAATAAAACAGGGAGGGGGGGCTTCCTTCTATATTGTCTCATTTCATGTACCTTACACGCATTTGTAGCTTCAGGAATTGCATTCTTAATTCCAAACAATCTCCATGTTTGATACTGATGAACAGTGCCTGTGGTCTGAAATATTTGGGTTCCAACTTATGTCTGAAGAGGGAAAATAAATGTCTGCTGACCCCAGAGGGAAAATGTCTGAGCTGCTTGAAGGCGGAGTGAGGTTAATTTCCATATGACTGCCTGGCTTCAGATAGCTTTGTGTCTGCCTGGTCTGCCTCCTGATGGCCCAAATGATTTCTCTGAAAGGCTTTAATTGGAGAAGAATTATCTTCCATTGTTCTCCTCAGGCGGGTACTTGGGAGTCAAATGACTTGGTGGTCAATTGGCGCCTGCTTCCTGGCGACCTGGGGTATTACAAGAGGACATTATGGAACGTTTTCCAAGTTTTTCTCTTGTGCCTCTTTTTTTTTTTTTTTTTTTTTTTGTGAAATAATCAGTTCAGTGTCTCTCTCTTGCTCCAGCTCGTGTAACTTCAAACATGTCTGGCCTATACTGTAGCTGAACGACAACTCTGTAGCCTGCCACCATGCCTCTTCCTGTCCTTCAAGAAAAGAACAAAATGGAACACATGGGAAATTAACACCACATTCCCTCTGCCACTCAGGGTGGCTTCTCAAGGTGAGAAAGAGATCAGCATACATAATTCATCCCACTTCCCTTCTCCTCTTAAAAACAATATTGAATTCTCTCCTGAGACAAAGCTTTAAGTTTCTATTATTTCAGCTTGTTAGATTTCTCAAAAATAATTGAGCTGAAATTGAGAATGCTGCTTTTGGTAGAGAGCTAGAGGAGGGAGTTCTAAACCAGCCAGGAGTTAAACTGTGTTTCAGGAAACTTGCTCAGTAGTATATTTCAAGTTATACTTTTAAACGCACGCAGGCACAGGCACACATGCACGCACATACGCGTGCACACATTCACAGACACATGCGTGCACCCGCACACACCATGTGCACGCACAGACACAAGCACGTACACAGACAAGCATACAAATAGACACGCACACACTGACACGCACGTGCACAAGCACACAGACACATGAATGCACAGACACATGCATACATGCATGCACGCACACACAAACATACAAATAGGCATGCACGCAGGCACACACACAGAAAAAACATGCACATGCACAATACAGATGCATGCATGCACAAAAGCATACAAATACGCGTGGACAGACATGCATGCACACAGACACAAGCATACAAATAGACACGCACGTGCACACAGACACGCACATGCACAGGGACAGTAACGCGCACACACGCAGACACAAGCACACAGGCACACAAACATAGACATGCACAGGCATGCACACACACGCAAGCATACAAATAGACGCACACAGACATGCACGCAAACATGTACGTACACGCATACACACAGACACGCACATGCACACGCATGCGCACACTCATGCACACAAGCATGTGCACATGCAAGCGCACACAGGCATGCGCACGCATACACACAAACATACAAGTAGACACACATGCAGACAGATACGCAGCTGCACACGCACGCATACAGATGCACAAACAGAAACAAGCATGTGCAGAAGTACGCACAAAGACATGTGCACACAAAGACACGCACGCACAAGCAAGTGTACACACGTGCACACAGGCATGAACACACACGTGCACATGCACTAACCACGTGCACACAGACACAAATACGCACACAGACAAGCATAGAAATAGACATGCACACAGACGCACACACATGCACAAGCACACACATGAACGCACAGACGCATGTACACATGCATGCACGTGCACACACAAGCATACAAATAGGCACACAGGCGCAGAAACGGACAAAACACATGCACACGCACAAGCATGTGCGTATGCGCACACACACACACAGACACACGTGCACGCACAGACACAGACACATAAATGCACAGACAGATGCATGTACGCACAAAAGTGTACAAACAGACACGCACGCGCAGACATGCAGGTACACATGAGCACGCACACAGACGTGAGCACGCACACACAAGCATACAAATAGACATGCAAATACACAGACATGCATGTGCACACGCACACAGGCGCACGCATACAGGCTCAAACACGTGCACACGCTCACACAAACATTTGCACACGCACACACAGACACATGCACAAATACACGCAGACATGCACACACAAACACATGCATTCACACGTATACACACGCAAGCAGAAAAATACACACACAGACATACACTCGCACACAAGCAAGCATAAAGACAAGCACATGCACAGACACACGCACAAGCATGTGCACACGCAAGCACACAGACACATGCATGAACAGACCTACACACGCGTGAGCATACAAATAGACACGCTCACACAGGCACGCACATTCACACGCACACAAATGCACGCAAACGCACTCAGACATGCACGCACACAGACGCACGCACAGACACATGCACGCACAGACATGCACATAGACACGCAAGCATGCAAATAGACATACACACACACACCGACATACACGTGCACATGTACAGACGCACGCACACGTGCACTTGCACAGACATGCACACAAACGTGCATACGCATGCACACAGACACATGCACAGACATGCACACACACACAGACGCACATGCATACACACGCACACATACAAATAGACACACACGCACAGACACGCATGTGCACACACAGACACTCATGCAAACGTGTGCACGTGCTCACACAGAAACACACGTACACGCGCACACACAGATGCACAAACCCAGACACATGCACACAGGCACATAAATGCACAGACACACATACACACGCATACAAATACACGCACACACATAGGTGCACACAGATACACGCGCACAGACACGCACGCATACAGATGAACACACAGACACGTGCACTCACACACTGAAACACACAGACACAGACGTGCACACTGACTTGTGCATGCGGAAACGCGCACACACAGATGCACACATGCATACACACGCACACGCGTGCACCGAAACACAAGGACACACACAGACACAAGCATAGAAATAGACGCACGCATAGGCACACGTTTTTTATTTTCATTAACTGATTGAACTTCTGAGCACCCAAGGGCCATGATTTTATCAAGTGCGGTTGCTGTGGGGATTTCAGGGGCACGACTGCTCCTCTACAGCCGCTCTGCGGAACTGCGGCGCCTGAGGCGCTAAGGCGGGCTCGGACTAAGGGTGGGCGGTGAGCTGCTCCACGGGCTCGGGAGGCGGTGCCCGGGGCAGGCAGAGGCGCGATTGGCCAGTGCCGGGGATGGGCAGGGACGTCCTCCAATGGCACGGGGTAGGGGGCGGGGTGGAGAGCGGGCTCGAACGCGATTGGCTGGTGCCGGGAATAAAAGACAAGGCGTCTCGCGCCTTCGCGTGAGGGCGGGAATCGTGAGGTGATGCTGCTGCTCCGAGGACGTGAGGTAAGTCTGGGCCGGTGGGGCGGAAAACTGAGGTAATTTGAGGGCGGAGCTGGGGTCTGAGGTAGCTCGAGGGGGGCGGGAGATCTCAGGTAATTTGGGGGGGGGGCGTCTCAGGTAACTTGGGGGAGGGAAATCTGAGGTAATTTCGGGCGGGGGGGCGCTGGAGTCTGTGGGGACTTGAGCGTGCGGGGCATCTGAGGTAACTTGGGGGGAACCCTGATGTCTGAGGTAACGAGGGGGGCAGGGGATCTGAGGTAAATTCGGGGGGGGGCGCTGGGGTCTGAGGGGACTTGAGTGTGTGGGGCATCTGAGGTAACTTGGGGTGAACCCTGATGTCTGAGGTAACGAGGGGGGCAGGGGATCTGAGGTAAATTCGGGGGGGGGCGCTGGGGTCTGAGGGGACTTGAGTGTGTGGGGCATCTGAGGTAACTTGGGGGGAACCCTGATGTCTGAGGTAACGAGGGGGGCAGGGGATCTGAGGTAAATTCGGGGGGGGGGCGCTGGGGTCTGAGGGGACTTGAGCGTGTGGGGCATCTGAGGTAATTTAAAACGAGCGCTGGTGTCTGAGGTAACGGGGGGCGCAGGGGATCTGATGTAATTTCGAGGAGGGCGGTAAAATCTGAAGGGACTCGTGGGGTCCCGGGGTTAAGGGGACTTTCGGGGGCGCTGGGGCTGGTGACCCGAATTCGGTTTCGGTACCCTTCTCAATAACGGCTGCTCCGCACTGGAAGCAGATCTATTTGCAATTCTATCCATTGCTGCGCTGTGAGAGGCTCTGGGGGCGGGGGGGGTGGTGGAGGGGGGAGTGCGGGGGTGGGGGCGTGACGGCGCGCCGCTTTTTTTTGTTCTGCCTCTGGCTCACGGCTGCACCGGCGGCCACGCATGCGTTGGTTCGAATTCTAAAGTTGTGTCTGGTTTTTACTATTTCGGTGTTGCATAAAACTTGTTTATATTTTGACTAATCTCATCAGGTTTATATTTTGACTAATCTCATCTACTATGTGGTTTCCCCTCAGATATTTTTATTTTTCTAAAAGTTTTATTATTACAATTAATAAACACCCATAAAAATAGGCTGGTTTTCGATTTAAAAAAAAAAAAAATAAAGCGCCTCAGGGATTTTCACTGGCAGCACGCGCCAAATGCAACCTCCCCCCCGCCCCCCGCGCGTCAAGCACCTGCGGGGCGTGGCCAAGGCGGTGGGGACAGTAATGGCGCGGCTGCCATGGCAACAAACTGAGCGGGGCGGGGCCGCAGCTCGGGGTGAAGAGGGGCGGGGCCTGTGCCGGAGGCGTGGCCGCGGTGCAAGGGGGCAGTGCCAGGCTTCCCATGTGACCATCACTGACCGCTTTGTTTCCATTGCATCCTGTTGCTTTCAAAATCTTTATAAATTACGTTTAATTTTAACTGCAATTTCCAATGTTTAACTTTTAAATTTGTTTTAACTTAAGTAATTTAAAACAATGAATTTATGAGTTTTAATTTAAAAATGTTGATCTTTGGAGTTTATATTTATTATTAGAAACATTATTATATATATTATATAAATCTTAAAGTACATATAAATATTATAATTTTAAAATATTAATATTCATACTAACACATTAATATGTATTACATATTGGTATATTAATGTTATGTATTAACAGATAATAATAGGATAACATGATAATATAGTTTATATATTAATATATGAAGATTATGTATACCACATTATTACATTAATGTTATGTAATATTAGTATGTATAGTTATGTTATATTATATTATACTACATGTATTATATATGAATGTTACCTTTATGTTACGTTTCATATGAATGTTTACTTTTAATTTATTTTCTAATATTAAAGTTAGAATACATTTAATTTTTTAAAATGATATTTTAAACATATACCTTAGTTTTTTAAAGTTTGTTGTAATTTCTCACTTTAGTTTTACTTTTTATCCCAGGTTTTTGTCAAGTATTTTATTTTATTTGGTTTAATGGTATCTTTAACCTAAAAATTTTTAAAATTAAACTTTATGTGCTTTTGTCTCACTAAAGTATATAAACTTTAATAATAATCAATAATAGTGTTTATTTTAATTATCAATGCTTATTTATAATATACAAATATTAATTTTACTCTTTAAGTACGTTTAAACACCTTAGTTTTATTTTCTCTAATTTATTTGTTTTTAAATCTGTAAATATTTAGTTTTATTTTTAGAATTCACAGGACAGATAAATTATTAAAATTTAGTTTTTAATATTTTAAAACTTTTACCCCCTTTCCTTTGATTTAAAAATTTATTTTGTATTTTCACTTAATATTTTAAAGTAATATTTATTTTTACTATTGAAATTATTCTAAACCTAATTTTTAAAATGCTAACGGTTCTCTTAAGTTTCCGATAACCTAAATTAATTTATAATTTTTAACTAGCAATTTTTAATTCATTAAAGAAAATAGTTTATTATATTTGAAAATGTAATTATTAAAGTATATTAATTTTCAATGCTTCTTTTGTATTTTTAAATTTCTACTCCTAAGTTTTATTTTCCATATTTCATGCCAGCTTTTTGTAATGTAATTTTTATTTTTTAATTGGTATAATGGTATCCTTAAAATAAAAATTTTTAATATAAAATTTTAATTATTTTTCTTTTTTCTAACTTCTTTTTTGTAATTTTATTTTTACTTGAAATTTATTTGGGTTTAAATCTGTAAATTGTTAAAAATGAAATATGTATTTTTTCTTTAAAATTTTCAGAATAGATAATAATAATAGTTTTTAATATTTTAAAATTTTTACCCTTATATTTCAAATTAGAATTTATTTTCTATTTTCACTTAATATTTAATACTAATATTTATTTTTTCTTTTAAAATTAATTTTAACTTAATTTTTGAATTATACGGTTTTCTTAACGTTCAGATAATCTAACTGCTAATTTATAATTTTTAACTTGGACTTTTTTTTAATTTTTAAAAAATTATTATATTTCAAAAGTATTTATTAAACTATATTTTAAATATTTGCTATTTATTTTTATATTTCTACTTTAAAGCTTTATTTTCTGTTTTTTCATTTCAGCTTTTTGTCATGTAATTTTAATTTCTTAATTGGTTTAATGGTATCTTTAACATTAAATTTTTAAATAATAAATTTTATATACTTGTCTCTACTTTTTTCTAACTTTTAGATAATTAAATTTTAAAAAATCAGTATGATTCATTTTAATTATCAATGCTTACTTATAATCAATTTTAATTCTTAAATATATATTTTAACAATTTATTTTTTTTTTAGAGTATTACAATTTCTTTCTAAATTTTATTTCTACTTGAAATTTATTTGTTTTTAAATCTAAATTGTTATAAATAATTTATTTTCTTTAAAATTTGCAGGATAGATAAATTTAGTTTTTAATATTTTAAAATTTTTACTCATATTTCTAATTAAAATTTATTTTGTATTTTCACTTAACATTTTACATTAATATTTATTTTTACTTCTACAAATTTAAACTTAATTTTTCTATTACAAAGATTTCTTAAGTTTCAAAATATTTAATTATTAATTATTAATTTCTAATTTGGATTTTAACTTAATTTACTATTTTACTATTTACTATTTTAATTTTTAACTTAATTTACTATTAAAAATATAATATATTTCAAAACAGTATTGTTTTTTTTTATTTTTTGCCTTTTAACCCAGGTTTTTATCATGTAATTTATAAGGTTTAAATATTCTGTTTAAAAAATTTTAAATACAAAGTTGCATTTATTTGTATTTTTCCTACTTTTTAGATATTTAAATTAGTATTCATCAATATTGATTTTTATTTTGATTTTCAATGCTTATTTATAATGTAATTAATCATTAGAAATAAATATATAATTAATAGCTTTATATTAATGTATGTGTAAATAATTACTTATATCATTATAATATTAAAGTAATTATTTGAATAGTAGTTTGTTTTTTAAATTTTCATCTTGCAATAAGATATAAAAATTTTAATATTTCTTTTTAAGTTGTTTAGTTTAATTTCAAAATTTGAATATTTAACTTAAAATATATAAATTTTTAAAGTTTTCTAAATCAGCTCTTTTCTGTATTAAACTTCATGCTCAGTCTTACACTTTTCCTTTGTCTCCTAAGTTTAGCATAACAGAAGCTCTGCATCCAAGCTCCCAGTTTCGTGTTAGGTGATGGGGAGATTCTGGTAAGTGGGAAAAGCCTGAGCTGAGGAGAATCTGCTCTACCCTGATACGGCCACACCTGGAATATTGTGTCCAGTTCTGGGCACCTAAGTTCAAGAAGGAGAAGGAACTTCTTGAGAAAACCTGGTGACTCCTAATGGTAATCGTGAGAACCGTGGCGATAAAATAAAAATGAAAGAAAGGTCTTTCTCCATGTCCACTTCTCACCTTTTCACCAGGAAAGCGCATTTCATCAACCTTCAGCCTTGTTCTGTTTCTTACCTCACGGTTGCTATAGTTACCAGTTTAACATCTCTATTCCCCTTAAAATGGTGATGACTATGTAAACAATTTCTTTTCTTCTGTAAAAAAAGCATTCTGTGTTCGCTTCAGTCAGGTCAATGTCACCACTACACAATTGCTAACAGCCATTTTATCTTAACCTTACATCAATTATGACTGATGTCTCAGCCCCTAACCACACCTCTCATAGCCAGTTGTTAATCTATTGAAAAATGTTAAAGTCGATGAACTACAGATTTTTCTCTCAGCGTTGGGCAGGGGTGTACAGGGAAAAGGCTTTAAAAATTCTTATGCCAATGAAGCAACCAATTCCTCTTGCAGATCACATACATAAGTCCTACCTAAACCTCTCTCTATCTCTCCTCCAGACATCCCCTGCAGATCCATCCACTGGTGCCAGGGAGGAGACAGATGCTGCAATAAAACATTAAATAAATTGCCATTTTTGTGCACTCTTACCATTTCCAAGCCCAGCTCAACATTAGCTGATACCTGGGGTGCCGCACCACACACGCAAATTTGTCTTGTCGGGAGTTTTGGTTTTGTTGTTGTTGTTGTTGTTGTTGTTGTGCAGCGTAGGGTGGTCTCCTGTGGAGACAGAGGAAGTGTTGGTGGCAGAGGCCGTTGTTGCGGGAGCCTTGAGGCAGGTGTTTGCGGGTGCTGCAGCCCTGGTGCAGGAGGAGCAGGTGGCTCTGTGAAGGCTTTGTCGTGTTAGGGGAGAACAGGGAAGCGTTGTGTTGTTGGAGGCTGAAAAGACAGATGGTTTGTTGGCAGGTGGTTGTCGGTGCAGGGCAGAGGCTGCAGCTCTATTTGCCTGGGTGGTGCGGTGTAAAAGGTGTCGAGCGGATAAGGAGCGGGCTTTTAGGAGTGCACCCAAAGTTAGTATCAATTTGGCAATCGCAGCTACGTTCCCTGGCCCTTGAGGGGCGTCCAGCAGCTGGGGCTGGTGAGCGGGGAGGAGCAGGGGCTGTTGCCTGGGCTTTTGGAGGTGGGGTGGGTGGCTGAGCAAGCAGCCTGGGCTTTTGGGCTTCTGAGGGGCCTTGGGGGGGTGGGCCAGAGATGGCTCTGGGGGGTGTCCCTGTGTCCTGGGCCTCCCAGAAGGAAGCAGCGAAGGGCAGAGACAAAAGGGTCCAGCCTGGGCAAGAGGCTGGTAAAGGTTGGGCTTTTGTGGGGGGGGGGGGGGGAAGGGGAAAGAGGGCTTGTCGTGGGTGTGGGATCTTGCAGCGGGCGCCAGGGCCCACGGGGAGAGCAGAGTCTTGGCAAAGGGACGATGCCCGTCAGCTCAGCTGCTGGGAATGGGCAGAGCTGGGGTACAGAGAGGAGTGCAGGGAAGAAGAAGGGGGTCAAAGTGGGGCCCTTGGGACTCTGCCGGGGGCTGGCTCTAGAGGGTTGGTATTCTAGCTCACCTCTGTGTGTCTCTCTGGGCAGCTGACGAAGGAGAAAGCCTGGGAGCAGAAGACGACGGGGAAGAGAAGACGAGGACGTCGGGGGACCTTCCAGTGGAGCCTGAAGAAGAAGGAAGAGGAATGGTGAGGCACCCCTGGCTCGAGAGTGGCAAAGAAAGAAAGGAGGAGGAAGAGAGAGGAGGGTGGCTACGCACCTGGGAGGGAAGAGGGAGGCAGGAAGAGCTTAAAGTTAAGTCCAGAGGCACGGAGAAGAGGATGGCGGTGGGCCCTCCAGTTAGTTCGAGAGGGACCAGGAAAGATGAGGGGGGGCTTTGCTCCTGGCCTGGCTTTCCCCTGGAAATTTTGCCCAGGGGCCCAGACCTCCCATGCCAAGTGGTGTCCAAAGGCCCGAGCCGAGGTTTCATCGGCGCCTGGTGGTGAGCCTGGGGCCAGGGCTCCTTCCCACTTGATGCTCACTCTTGTGCTCTTCTTCTTCTTTTCTCCTCCCCTAGGCTCAGGACACCAGGCGTCCTGCATCCGAGCTCCCAGGCTTAGGTTCAACGCTGGGGGAGGTTCTGGTAAGCTGGAAAAGCCCAAGCTGAGGAGGGAGGAACCTTTCCTTTTGGAAGATGTTGGCAAATGGTGGGCCATCTCCTTGCCCTGGTGTCTGCCCGAAAGAGAACACGATAAAGCTTTGGGTGCCCCTTTGACGGAAGACTTGCTCTATTTTTCCTCTTTGTTCCCAGGCTTGGGCAGGGGAGAAAAAGAAGTGTAAATCATGTGGGGCCTCCTGGGGGAGGGCGAGGGCAGGGGGGGGGGAGAGGGAAAGGAAAAGGAAAAGGGAAAGGGGAGGTGTCTGCAGGCTTGGTGTCTCGCTGTTTGGGACAACTGTGTTGAGCTTTTTAATAATCCTACCTAAATCAATCTCTCTCTCTCTGTCTCTCTCTCTCTGTCTCTCTCTGTCTCTCTCTTTCTCTCTCTCTCTGTCTCTCTTTCTCTCTGTCTCTCTCTCTGTCTCTCTCTCTGTCTCTCTCTGTCTCTCTCTGTCTCTCTCTGTCTCTCTGTCTCTCTTTCTCTCTTTCTCTCTTTCTCTATCTGTCTCTGTCTCCCTCTGTCTCCCTCTGTCTCCCTCTGTCTCCCTCTGTCTCCCTCTGTCTCTCTCTGTCTCTCTCTGTCTCTCTCTGTCTCTCTCTCTCTCTCCTCCAGATATCCCCGGCGGATCCATCCACTGGTGCCAGGGAGGAGACAGATGCTGCAATAAAACATTAAATAAATTGCCATTTTTGTGCACTCTTACCATTTCCAAGCCCAGCTCAACATTAGCTGATACCTGGGGTGCCGCACCACACACGCAAATTTGTCTTGTCGGGAGTTTTGGTTTTGTTGTTGTTGTTGTTGTTGTTGTTGTGCAGCGTAGGGTGGTCTCCTGTGGAGACAGAGGAAGTGTTGGTGGCAGAGGCCGTTGTTGCGGGAGCCTTGAGGCAGGTGTTTGCGGGTGCTGCAGCCCTGGTGCAGGAGGAGCAGGTGGCTCTGTGAAGGCTTTGTCGTGTTAGGGGAGAACAGGGAAGCGTTGTGTTGTTGGAGGCTGAAAAGACAGATGGTTTGTTGGCAGGTGGTTGTCGGTGCAGGGCAGAGGCTGCAGCTCTATTTGCCTGGGTGGTGCGGTGTAAAAGGTGTCGAGCGGATAAGGAGCGGGCTTTTAGGAGTGCACCCAAAGTTAGTATCAATTTGGCAATCGCAGCTACGTTCCCTGGCCCTTGAGGGGCGTCCAGCAGCTGGGGCTGGTGAGCGGGGAGGAGCAGGGGCTGTTGCCTGGGCTTTTGGAGGTGGGGTGGGTGGCTGAGCAAGCAGCCTGGGCTTTTGGGCTTCTGAGGGGCCTAGGGGGGGTGGGCCAGAGATGGCTCTGGGGGGTGTCCCTGTGTCCTGGGCCTCCCAGAAGGAAGCAGCGAAGGGCAGAGACAAAAGGGTCCAGCCTGGGCAAGAGGCTGGTAAAGGTTGGGCTTTTGTGGGGGGCGGGGGGGGAAGGGGAAAGAGGGCTTGTCGTGGGTGTGGGATCTTGCAGCGGGCGCCAGGGCCCACGGGGAGAGCAGAGTCTTGGCAAAGGGACGATGCCCGTCAGCTCAGCTGCTGGGAATGGGCAGAGCTGGGGTACAGAGAGGAGTGGAGGGAAGAAGAAGGGGGTCAAAGTGGGGCCCTTGGGACTCTGCCGGGGGCTGGCTCTAGAGGGTTGGTATTCTAGCTCACCTCTGTGTGTCTCTCTGGGCAGCTGACGAAGGAGAAAGCCTGGGAGCAGAAGACGACGGGGAAGAGAAGACGAGGACGTCGGGGGACCTTCCAGTGGAGCCTGAAGAAGAAGGAAGAGGAATGGTGAGGCACCCCTGGCTCGAGAGTGGCAAAGAAAGAAAGGAGGAGGAAGAGAGAGGAGGGTGGCTACGCACCTGGGAGGGAAGAGGGAGGCAGGAAGAGCTTAAAGTTAAGTCCAGAGGCACGGAGAAGAGGATGGCGGTGGGCCCTCCAGTTAGTTCGAGAGGGACCAGGAAAGATGAGGGGGGGCTTTGCTCCTGGCCTGGCTTTCCCCTGGAAATTTTGCCCAGGGGCCCAGACCTCCCATGCCAAGTGGTGTCCAAAGGCCCGAGCCGAGGTTTCATCGGCGCCTGGTGGTGAGCCTGGGGCCAGGGCTCCTTCCCACTTGATGCTCACTCTCGTGCTCTTCTTCTTCTTTTCTCCTCCCCTAGGCTCAGGACACCAGGCGTCCTGCATCCGAGCTCCCAGGCTTAGGTTCAACGCTGGGGGAGGTTCTGGTAAGCTGGAAAAGCCCAAGCTGAGGAGGGAGGAACCTTTCCTTTTGGAAGATGTTGGCAAATGGTGGGCCATCTCCTTGCCCTGGTGTCTGCCCGAAAGAGAACACGATAAAGCTTTGGGTGCCCCTTTGACGGAAGACTTGCTCTATTTTTCCTCTTTGTTCCCAGGCTTGGGCAGGGGAGAAAAAGAAGTGTAAATCATGTGGGGCCTCCTGGGGGAGGGCGAGGGCAGGGGGGGGGGGAGAGGGAAAGGAAAAGGAAAAGGGAAAGGGGAGGTGTCTGCAGGCTTGGTGTCTCGCTGTTTGGGACAACTGTGTTGAGCTTTTTAATAATCCTACCTAAATCAATCTCTCTCTCTCTGTCTCTCTCTGTCTCTCTCTGTCTCTCTCTGTCTCTCTCTGTCTCTCTCTGTCTCTCTCTGTCTCTCTCTGTCTCTCTCTCTGTCTCTCTCTGTCTCTCTCTCTGTCTCTCTCTCTGTCTCTCTCTCTGTCTCTCTCTCTGTCTCTCTCTCTCTGTCTCTCTCTCTGTCTCTCTCTCTGTCTCTCTCTCTGTCTCTCTCTCTGTCTCTCTCTCTGTCTCTCTCTCTGTCTCTCTCTGTCTCTCTTTCTCTCTTTCTCTCTGTCTCTCTCTGTCTCTCTGTCTCTCTCTGTCTCTCTCTCTGTCTCTCTCTGTCTCTCTCTCTCTCTCCTCCAGATATCCCCGGCGGATCCATCCACTGGTGCCAGGGAGGAGACAGATGCTGCAATAAAACATTAAATAAATTGCCATTTTTGTGCACTCTTACCATTTCCAAGCCCAGCTCAACATTAGCTGATACCTGGGGTGCCGCACCACACACGCAAATTTGTCTTGTCGGGAGTTTTGGTTTTGTTGTTGTTGTTGTTGTTGTTGTGCAGCGTAGGGTGGTCTCCTGTGGAGACAGAGGAAGTGTTGGTGGCAGAGGCCGTTGTTGCGGGAGCCTTGAGGCAGGTGTTTGCGGGTGCTGCAGCCCTGGTGCAGGAGGAGCAGGTGGCTCTGTGAAGGCTTTGTCGTGTTAGGGGAGAACAGGGAAGCGTTGTGTTGTTGGAGGCTGAAAAGACAGATGGTTTGTTGGCAGGTGGTTGTCGGTGCAGGGCAGAGGCTGCAGCTCTATTTGCCTGGGTGGTGCGGTGTAAAAGGTGTCGAGCGGATAAGGAGCGGGCTTTTAGGAGTGCACCCAAAGTTAGTATCAATTTGGCAATCGCAGCTACGTTCCCTGGCCCTTGAGGGGCGTCCAGCAGCTGGGGCTGGTGAGCGGGGAGGAGCAGGGGCTGTTGCCTGGGCTTTTGGAGGTGGGGTGGGTGGCTGAGCAAGCAGCCTGGGCTTTTGGGCTTCTGAGGGGCCTTGGGGGGGTGGGCCAGAGATGGCTCTGGGGGGTGTCCCTGTGTCCTGGGCCTCCCAGAAGGAAGCAGCGAAGGGCAGAGACAAAAGGGTCCAGCCTGGGCAAGAGGCTGGTAAAGGTTGGGCTTTTGTGGGGGGGCGGGGGGGGAAGGGGAAAGAGGGCTTGTCGTGGGTGTGGGATCTTGCAGCGGGCGCCAGGGCCCACGGGGAGAGCAGAGTCTTGGCAAAGGGACGATGCCCGTCAGCTCAGCTGCTGGGAATGGGCAGAGCTGGGGTACAGAGAGGAGTGGAGGGAAGAAGAAGGGGGTCAAAGTGGGGCCCTTGGGACTCTGCCGGGGCCTGGCTCTAGAGGGTTGGTATTCTAGCTCACCTCTGTGTGTCTCTCTGGGCAGCTGACGAAGGAGAAAGCCTGGGAGCAGAAGACGACGGGGAAGAGAAGACGAGGACGTCGGGGGACCTTCCAGTGGAGCCTGAAGAAGAAGGAAGAGGAATGGTGAGGCACCCCTGGCTCGAGAGTGGCAAAGAAAGAAAGGAGGAGGAAGAGAGAGGAGGGTGGCTACGCACCTGGGAGGGAAGAGGGAGGCAGGAAGAGCTTAAAGTTAAGTCCAGAGGCACGGAGAAGAGGATGGCGGTGGGCCCTCCAGTTAGTTCGAGAGGGACCAGGAAAGATGAGGGGGGGCTTTGCTCCTGGCCTGGCTTTCCCCTGGAAATTTTGCCCAGGGGCCCAGACCTCCCATGCCAAGTGGTGTCCAAAGGCCCGAGCCGAGGTTTCATCGGCGCCTGGTGGTGAGCCTGGGGCCAGGGCTCCTTCCCACTTGATGCTCACTCTCGTGCTCTTCTTCTTCTTTTCTCCTCCCCTAGGCTCAGGACACCAGGCGTCCTGCATCCGAGCTCCCAGGCTTAGGTTCAACGCTGGGGGAGGTTCTGGTAAGCTGGAAAAGCCCAAGCTGAGGAGGGAGGAACCTTTCCTTTTGGAAGATGTTGGCAAATGGTGGGCCATCTCCTTGCCCTGGTGTCTGCCCGAAAGAGAACACGATAAAGCTTTGGGTGCCCCTTTGACGGAAGACTTGCTCTATTTTTCCTCTTTGTTCCCAGGCTTGGGCAGGGGAGAAAAAGAAGTGTAAATCATGTGGGGCCTCCTGGGGGAGGGCGAGGGCAGGGGGGGGGGAGAGGGAAAGGAAAAGGAAAAGGGAAAGGGGAGGTGTCTGCAGGCTTGGTGTCTCGCTGTTTGGGACAACTGTGTTGAGCTTGTTAATAATCCTACCTAAATCAATCTCTCTCTCTGTCTCTCTCTGTCTCTCTCTGTCTCTCTCTTTCTCTCTCTCTCTGTCTCTCTCTCTCTCTGTCTCTCTCTCTGTCTCTCTCTCTGTCTCTCTCTCTGTCTCTCTCTGTCTCTCTCTCTGTCTCTCTCTGTCTCTCTTTCTCTCTTTCTCTCTGTCTCTCTGTCTCTCTGTCTCTCTTTCTCTCTCTGTCTCTGTCTCCCTCTGTCTCCCTCTGTCTCTCTCTGTCTCTCTCTGTCTCTCTCTGTCTCTCTCTGTCTCTCTCTGTCTCTCTCTGTCTCTCTCTGTCTCTCTCTGTCTCTCTCCTCC
>JAJQWJ010000005.1:26035-114715 GCA_023637945.1 Phaethornis superciliosus
AGGACAGCAGATATTAATAGTTATTTGGTAGCCTGAAATGCAATGCACTTGCATTAAATTGGAATCTTCCCCTCACCCTCCCCTGCCTGGTATTACAGTGTGTTTCAGTGGAAGGATCCCATGGCAGTGTGGTCTTAGATGGTGAAATAAGATGATTTCTCTGGCTGGGAAATTGTGTGTTCTTTGTAGCTCAGCCCTGCAAAAGCTCTTCTGCTGAGGAGTAAGGAATCTAAGTAATGAAAAACAGAGCTGACAGCCACAGTTTGGGGATAATTAGCAATTTGACTTTCCATGATCACCTAATTTTATTATCAGTTAAATTAGTTGACTGTCCTTGTATGTCCCTACCCATGCATCTCTAATAACAAATAGCCTTAATAATTACAAGCAATACCTACTGTGATATGAATAGAATCATAGAATCATAGAATTGGCTGGGTTGGAAGGGACCTCAGAGATCATCAGGTCCAACCCTTGACCACTACCACTGCAGTTACTAGACTATGGCACTGGGTGCCACATCCAGTCTCTTTTTAAATATCTCCAGGAACGGAGAATCCACTGCTTCCCTGGGCAGCCCATTCCAATGGCTGATCACCCTCTCCGTAAAGAAATTCTTTCTAATGTCCAACCTAAACTTCCCCTGGCACAACTTAAGTCCATGCCCTCTTGTCTTGTTGAAAGTTGCCTGGGAAAAGAGACCGACTCCCCCCCTGGCTCCAACCTCCTTTCAGGTAGTTGTAAAGTGCGATGAGGTCTCCCCTGAGCTGCCTCTTCTTCAGGCTGAACACCCCCAGCTCCCTCAGCCTCTCCTCATAGGGTCTGTACTCGAGTCCCTTCACCAGCCTGGTTGCCCTCCTTTGGACCTGCTCCAGGACCTCAATATCCTTCCTGAACTGAGGGGTCCAGAACTGGACACAGTACTCGAGGTGTGATGATACGAAACAAAAAATTACTCTAGCCAAGCAGCAGTATGCTGTTAAAATTTGCAGAAATACAGAAAATTCTGGGGACTGCTGGGGCACCAATATCCCTTAGACAGTTTCCAAACTTTACACCTCAGCTGAGAAATGTAACAGCACTTGCTCATGTGAACTGAGCATGGCTGAAATGCATTCCACCACCTTACCCGCTTGGTAGTTCTGATATCTATGCAACAAAAAGAAGAGATGGTTAGGAAAGATTCACATATTAGTATGTATGAGGAGGGGAGGTTTGTGAAGATATATCTATATTGGGTATCTGTATTGAGACAGACAGATACTGACATACACATTATCCAAAAACTTGCGGGGTCATCCCTTGACAAGTAAATGCTGAACACACACAGTTGTCCCATGTCTGCATCTTCAAACAGCAATGGCTGTAAGTGCTGTTTCTTTTTGGTTGCATCAGGTGTGTTTGACCAGTCTCCAGAACACTTCTGCGCGAATGGTAATAGACAAAGATACCACCATGCTGAGAGGTACAGTCTTGGCTGGACTGAAGTTGGCATACTCTGCCTCACTGAGCTGGCAGCAAGAAAACAAGACACTGAACTAACTTGTAGCTGTTTTCTTCTGGTTTATTTGGAAGAACAGGTTGTAGGGTTTATTGTGCTAACATTGCACTTGAGTGACTTCTGAGTACAATGGCAGTAAGGAAAGCACACCTAAGAAACCATAGTAAAACTAAGGGAGAAAATATCTGAAGTACCTATTCCTTGCTGTGCTTGCTTTCACAGTAGTGAATGACATCTGCTGAGTATTGCAGTCTGAATTATGAGCCCCTCAGGAACTGCATCGCAGCAGCAAGCCCAGGGCAAGCAAAGCCCCAGCATCGCTTCACATGGCCCCACTCCAAAGGCCCTCTTTGGCAACAGGTCAAAATCATGTTTTAATGCTTTCACCCACCAACTGCCAGCACAATCACCTGGATCTTGTGTTTTTTCAGGGCTAACACAAAGACACCAGCTCTGGCCAGCCCCTCTCTGGGCCCACCCAGCTGTGCTGGCCTGGCACAGTACTGAGCCCAGAGGGGCTTGCAGGGGCCAGGCTACAGTTGTAGGCTGCTTCCACCTCTCACTGAGTCTTTAAGGCACAGAGAAGGTGCTTGCTGGATGTAGGACCATTCAGCTAGGCTGTGTTTTTCTTGCAGAAGGACCTTTGATATGGTGTATCAGAATATTTAAAGAGCAGGAGCAAGATTTGGAACTAGAACTGTGTCTTTATGGAAAGTCAGTGGAAAGAGGAGATCCAGTGTGTCCTCTTCAGTCAAATCACAGCAGGGTACTGAAATGGATGTTGTTTTTAGTGGCTTACATGTGGGGATAAATTCCTTTTCCTTTTCAGCTTTTTTTCTGAGTTTTTTCTCTGATTTGTAAGCTTTTGAGGAAGGATCTCTGGCCATGTGTTTTACAAGGACACCCTGACCTCTAGTTGCTATGGGGATACAAATAGCCAGTTTCTTTATGTCATGTAGAGTTTGAAAAGGAACTATTTGATCATAAGCATCCATTTCTTTTTTCTGCTTTACTTTTTTTCTTTTTTCTGTTTCATGAATTCTTTCAGCTCCAACCATACAAGGGGAGCAAGCAGTGGACAGGCTGGGTTGAGGTGTCCAGACGTTTGCTAAGACAAACAGTGCTAAGGACAGGATCTGGCCAAGGGACAGAACAACATAAAAATGTGTGAGCATTCATTTTTCCTACCTGAAGTCACATGGCTGTCACCTTGACACCTCCACTCATACCCTGCAGAGCCTGATCAGAGCATACCTAATGTCTCTATAGCAAAGAGTATTAAAAGGCATACAATGCCTGCAACTATTTCCCTTAAAAAGTCTCAGAATTTTGCTTTTCTTGCCTAGGATCTGGCAAGCAGGCTAGTTCTGTTGATTCCTGGAACAGATGATTTTCTGTGACTGTGCCCAGGTGGGGAATTCCATCCCCTGGAACTCCGCACTGCACCTTGGGTCACAAATTACATTTTCACTGAAAAATCTTTTATATATATATATGTGTGTGTGTATATAAGTGCATGAATTCATTGAGAAGCAGAGCATTCCTCTACCCCACACCTTTTTTTTTTTTCCTCTCTAAAAAAAATCTTGGACTTTAGCTATATTCTGATTGGGCAATAATGGGAAATTTCTTAAGAGTCAGCATAGTTTTTCTTCATGAAGATCAATTGTTATTAGCGGTTAACAGAATATTATTTGTCACTTAGAGGTCAATTTATGTCACTAGCAGATTAAGCTTTCAATTTTCCTTCTGAAAGCTTAACTCTGCAAGCAGCTGTGAAAATTTAGACAAGCAAAAACCACCAGAAACTTAGAAACAAGCAGGCATACAACATCTAGATGCGTATTTTAAGATTTCTGATACATTGTTTCTCCCAGCCACTGGGGAAAAA
The DNA here is from genome assembly GCA_023637945.1 of Phaethornis superciliosus. NCBI lineage: Eukaryota > Metazoa > Chordata > Aves > Apodiformes > Trochilidae > Phaethornis > Phaethornis superciliosus. Next base: position 29,428 of record JAJQWJ010000005.1, read on the forward strand.
AAGAGAGAAAAGGGAAAATAAAAGCCAGACTCGTGCATTACAATTTTCCATGTCGCCTGCTGCAGAAAGTATAATTAAATTTGATCCTTCTGTGTGGCTTTGCATTTAAATTGCTGTGCGTGGGCAAGGGAAGGGAACGTAGCTCACCTGCTATTCATTAACAGCAACCAGAGAGCAGAATACAGAGAAACAAGACAGGAGATCCTCTGACAAGGCTGCGGCTTGAAGCAAGGCTCCCCAGGGCCTGTCCTCAGTGCCGGGGGTGCTGGGCAGAGCAGAGGGGTGGCAGTGAGGACAGAAAAAAACCCTTAGTCTTGTATTCAGGGTTCTTTTTCAGCCTCTGAGTTTCCATGTACAATTCTCTGTTTACATTTTCTGCCTCCATAGTTTCTTTCTAACCACATTTATGGAATAATTTATGCTATAAACTTTTTCATTGTCTGAAATTTTGGTATGTTCTGGCTGGCAGGGTTTGTAGATATGTCTGCCTGCCTTAAGAAGAAAATCCAGTCTCATCATTTAATGCTAGGCATAACTTAGCTTTCTGAGCTGGGAATATTGATTTGAAAACATAGTGCCTCCTGTATTTGTTTTGATGGGAAATCAAGATTATGAGCCATATTACCCAAAATCAAGTTAAGATGTAAGTGTACATTGAAAACTGGCTAAGTGTCCACACTGCATCCTTAAGCCCACATCCAAAATGTGTCATGACAACAGCAACACCAAAGAAGTGAAGGAAAAGTTAAGATTTCCCAAGTGTATGCTAAGTATACCCAGAAGCACCCACGTTTACCCTGGAGTCAAATGCTGGCACCTTCATGTTGTCAGTCTTCTCCAAACCTTACAGGAACTACGGCTGTACTTGGCCACAGTCAGAGCTTGCCTCACACCACAGCACCTGGGTAGCAGAAAACCCTTTGGACTCATACGGCTACTCGCTTCAAAACATTTAAGACAGATCCCCAAAACCTCAGGGACAGTGTTAGTTCTTTTTAAGGATCAGAAATACTCCTTCCACAAAGGTTCTGCCCAGCAGCAATATCAGTGTAAACTAAGACAACCTTTAACACCATCTACCCAACTCTGGTGTCCAAAAACACAGGGACTTCTATGAAAAACCTGGTGTGGGGGGGGAGCAAGTTTAAAGGCCTGAACTGATCTTTACTCTGCTGTAATCTCCATGGGTCTGTCTTGTTAATGGATTTGAGATTGTTTTCACAATCATGAACACCCACTGGTGCTTTCAGTATCTTGAGTTCCCTGAGGGAACATGAAGTCCACATGAATTTGGTTGTGAACACCAGCTCTGAAGTCTGTCTGTGCTTCAGACAAAAAAAGGTAATATCCCAGTTTAAATTGATGCAGGATCTCTTTAGAAAACAAAATTATTTTGACATCTTATGTTAAGAGTCCAGTAGCCTGTAATTCTTCATTTTCCCTGAGACTAGATACTCTCCTGGGGCCCAGATTGCTTCTATTGGACCTTGCACTGTCCTTTTCTGATTTCAGCCATAGACACTAAAACAAGACACATTGTAACTAATAATAGGCAATTCTAGTAAACAAATTTTGTTGTTTCTCATCTAGACCTGTCAGTAAAATCTACTGCAAAGGCAGGAAAAGCAAAGATTCTGGGTATGAAATTTCCTTTTCTTAATGAGGCATTTAAATAGCATATCACATTTATTCTCTGGTTGTTTACATAGGATGTCATTTGTGATGCATTGTTAGAGCCCTGTAAATCTCAGCTGGGAACAATATCCCAGAGAGCAGAGAGGCCAGTTCTGCTTCAAGCTACATCTCAATAGATTTGCTGCCTTTTCTTTTATTATGTTACTAATTTCAAATGATATCTGTAATCCTGCTAATGAAGTGCAATAACATCAGATGCAGCAGCTGCCAAATAAAAGAGAAATAATGTGAATTTATATTGAATTTTTAAGTTGATCTTCACTTTTCCCAATGCTAGCTTAAATATTGCTAATTTTTTTCTGCAGGTCATCTTATTTCTATGAGCATTTAATGGACAGCCTGGCTTTTGTCTTTTAGACACCTTACTCCCAGTTCAGTGTTCTTTTTGGGTCTCTGATTTTCCATGTACAATTCTCTGTTTACATTTTCTGCCTCCATAGTTTCTTTCTAACCACATTTATGGAATAATTTATGCTATAAACTTTATGTCTTTGTCTGAAATTTTGGTATGTTCTGGTTGCAAGAACAATAGGTCATTAGGCATATATTTAGGTCATTCTTTGTCCCAAATGTTTCTTACAGGATCACAGCCAAAACAGGCAAAAGACCCCAAGGTGGCTGAAAGGCAGGTTAGTTATTCTTCTTTATAGATGAGAAAATGAAGCTTAAAAGGGAGAAAGTAGTGTGATTCCCATTCATTTTGAATCAAGTCTTGAAAGACCTAAGTCTTAACATAATTACGTTGATTTCAGCGTGAATTAGGGGGCTTAAAAAATCCCAGTTGGCCCTATGGCTTTTATTGTTACCTTTAGAAGACCATAATTCTTTCTTTAAAAATTGGACCCTGCAAGTTTTGTTGAAGGTGCTGTGTCACTAAGTACACTGCTTCTAATCCAGCTGGGTGAGCCACACCTCAGCCACAGTTTTCTGTATCACTACATTTCAGAAAGCAGAACTCCAGGGATATCTGACCAGATGTTTTTCAGACTGATTTAATGCCTCTTCTCCATAACTTATAATGAATTTCAAGCACTCATCAAAAGTGACCTGTAGGTGCCTCATCTGATGCTTGCTCCTATCATTACATCCAATTAACTTGAGAGAAAGGCGTCAGACATCAGCACTCCAGCTAGAAATGTCCAAATGCAAGTTCTGGGCTTTAGCAGTGCCAACAAGAGGCACGAGAGTCACGGCTCAAATGGAAGGGTTATTATGATCACAGCTCAAGATGCAAAATAGTGTCTGCGAAGTGCACAGCACCTTCTGGAGGGCGGTGGCTACACCATAATGTTTTCAGCTCTAGCACTCCATGCCTTGTCTGTCCCTTTTGAAAACTGGCCTGAATTGGTTTTCTGTAAATCCACTGCAGAGTGAGGGGTAGGGAAATGGGGGAGGGAAGGGAAGAGGGAAGATATTTTGGAGTCTAAGAATAAGGTAATTTTTTAGTAATTTTGAAGATAAAAATCTTGAGTTTAACTCAGTTTGGTGTCTTCTTTCAACTCTCTTAGGTCAGTGACACCGTCCTCATTCCCTGACTGTATGTTACAAAAGCAGTGAAAGTATGCCCAGCTTTTGCAGGTCTGCTCCAATTATTTTGACAGCTAAGTCATAAATTCGAGCTATACAAATCTGTACCAGCAGACAGACTCTTGTAATTTTTTAGAGATTTGCCCAGATATGCCACAAATAAGCTGTGAGGAGGTCACCTTCTTGATAGGTCTCCCTGCACGGATCAGAAATGAAGCCTCACAGACAGGATGGCCTCGTGGCTAAAGCAGCCTGCCAAGGCAAGAATTTAGGTCTGTGTTCTGACATGCAGGCACTGCAGATGCAGGAAGCAATTTACTCACAGATTAGATCTCTTGATTGCGAATGGGGAGGAAGATGGTAGTGAATAGTTTGAGTTTTATGGCAGGAGCTGTTGCTTGGTTTGTGCTTAGCTTTGCAAAACAAAAAGTAAAGTATGTAAGTACATACAAGCCTCACTGTGGCAGTCACAAGAAAATCGAGGAGTTTCTAATAAGCAGAGTTGAGTTGACAGGCATAGAGAAATCAGAAGAGCTTACTTAGGATTTTCTCATTTGAGGGATCCTGAAATTCATCATAAACCAGGTTCCTATTGCTATCTGCTCTATGACTGAGACAAAAGAAAAATAAACTGTAAAAATATATAAGATGAAAAAAAATTATTGTGTTTCCTCCTAATCTAGTCACTTTCATTTACAAAATCAACAGAGATGAATGAGCAGTTTACCCAGATGAAATGACTGTACTTGTTAGTGCCCATTGGCAGTAACTGTTGCAGTAACTGTTCCTCCCCAATGATTTGCCTTCATTCTTAATTTCCAGTTGCGTTGTTACAAATACAGAGAGGGGAAAATTAATTGAAAACACTAGTTGGATGTGACTGCCAACCAAATGTGCTCTGTGAATCTCTACTGAAGACATAATGCTGGGCCTCTGAGCTCTGCAGTCAGCCAGCAGGATCTTGCCTGACCCTTTGAAGCCCATTTCTACATGGGGTTCAGCTGTCACTTTGGGCCAGCATGAAGTACTTAGGATAAAAGTGAGGTGGGAAGAAGTTTGAGACTTTAAAAGCCATAGCCATTGTAGCTGCCTTTCAGACTCAGGAGTGCATCCAGCTCAAGGTGACTCACAGCAGGATCAGATCTCTTTCCAAAATTTTGGCTTTTCCAAAGCCTTATTTGCTAATGAAGGGCAGAGGAAAGATTCTTCTGGAAGGCTGTATGCCCTAGATATTACTTATTTGGGTCTCTTCAGTTTGTGAGACATATGAAGGGCTCCTGGTTGATTGACAGGCCAAGACTATGAAGTCAGATTGCGAAAGCCATAAATAGCATAATTCAGCATTTCTGTGTCCCCATCAGGTGTATTCATCAGGCGTATGAGTCTCTCCAGGCACCAAAACTGACAGAATTCATTAACTTTCTTCAACTTGAGAAACCACCTGTAATAGTGTAGAGAAATAGAAGGAACTGCAGGTTCTCAGCAAGGCTCTGTTATCAGTTATCTTGATTATACAGAGCAGGTAGGCGAGGCACTGAGTTAGGAGTCACCATTCTCCCTGGTTCTGCTCCTAATGACTAATTCCCACAGCATCCTTCCTCACCTCTGAGCTTTGCAGTGTAACATCACGGACAGCCTCTTGAAGGGAATTATGTGATGCAGTCATACAACAGCTCTGCATCCAGGTCTTGTGTTTTAGCACAGGCCTGGCAAAATACAGAGTTCTTCCATGACCCCTTGCTCTTGGAATCATGCTACCAGCTCTCAGATGTCATTAAAACCAGGGAAGTTGCAGATTCAGAGAATGAAACCCCCTAGCAGAATACTTGGAAAAGAGAAAAGAAAGAGAACTTGCTCTGCTAAATGATCGGTTTTAGTACGTCCTGTGCATTGAGCTCCTCTAACAAGGCTTGATTTGTCATTTCTAAGCAATTATAGATTCTTTTCCCTGCTCTTCACAAGGCACATGGAAGTCAGTGGGAGTGTTTGGCAGACTTGGTGAAATGGCATGTTGGAAGGGCCTGCACAGGAGCCTCTGATCTTGTTTCTGTGCAGGAAGTCAGCCAGGGTAAGCTCTGATCAGGTGGCCTGGAGAGTAATGACATCTATAGGGCTGCCTGTTCTCCTATGGCTTCTGAGGAACATGCAGAGGAGAGCAGTAAGCAAGACCTGGCAGGTGAACACATCCTAACACGCTGCCCTACAGGAGGAGACTAAAAGAGAGATTGTCGCAAATCGTGAGGCAGGAATTGCACTGTCTTTTGCCTTGTGCTTTCTCTAGAGGAAATCAACAGCAACTATCTCGGTGTTTTTCCAGGGACCATAGCTCATAGGATTGCTATAGAAATACCTGTAAGGAGCAGTTGTAAGATGGCACAGCCACCTTCTCAAGTATCGCAGTGTTCAGAAATTATGTTGTTTATTCTTGAGTGACATCTACTGACGATTTCTATCTTAATGCTCTACTTCCACTGACAGTGCTTATTTTAAATGTCCTGTGTGATATCTATTAGCTTAGATAGAGGGGCCTGCAATTTTGGAGCTGAAGGATTAGGAATTAGTATTTTACTGGGACAGCTGTCAACTTGTGATGTTACTTATTCCTTGAGCACCTCATTCCCCACTGCAGGCAGAGGTACTCTGCACATGATGTTTTCAATTCTCTCTTCAACTTCCCTTTTTACTTCCACCCATTGCCAGGCTTCCTTCCATCTTCCCTCCCGAATTCTCCTTCTGCCTAAAGGTCAATTTCTGACCTCCTTAAGATATCTTTTTGACTTTAAAGGTCCAGTGTGTTATGTCCTTGCGCAGGAGATTGCACCAAGAGTTTGCTACAGTATTTTCCCCTCTCTCTTCTGTTCTTCCTTTTCTTTCAAGAGCTTTTTCAGCAACTGTCATCCAGCAACCTTGAAAATATTTAATGATCACTGACTCCACTATATTACCTGTTCTAGATGTATTTTATTTATGATATTTGAATTAGCATTATTATTACAGTTTTTACATTTTCTATCTGTAAGGTTTCCTCCCTTATCAGTCCAAGGTATTTTGCAAAGATAAAAATAAATTAAAGGTGAAGAGTTATTGCCAAGGACAAGTGCTTGCAAAGTTTAGCCTAAAAGGTATTTCTTTCTCCACTGAAAATGTAATCTTTATAGATGAAGAAAATGCCAGGTACCTAACTCATTATAAGCAAATCAGAAAATAGATCAAGAGTCTTCCTTTTTATATACTTTTTGATAGTAAAATCACCTAGTGCACAGCACCAGTTTGAGGCTTCTTTGGCCATACCTTAGGTAATACAGTGATGGCCAGTAACACCCGGGCACTGAGCTGCCACTCAGTTTTTGTCAGAAAATATCAAGCAGTAAAAGCGTAGACATTTGTCTGCAATGGACTTATTGTGAAACTCCTTCCCAAAGGACTGTGCTGAGGTCAAAACTGTAAGTAGGTTTAAAAAGGATTAGACAGATTCATGGTGGGCAGTTATGATGTTTGCTTTTAAGGATGAGAGCCTGGATCTAACATCTGTTACAAAAAGCCCCTGTAGAGTTGATGGCTGGAAGGCTGTAACAGGGAAACTGCTGCCAGGGGCAGTGGCTGCAGACAAGGGGCTGATTCACAACAGCCATCTTCAGTCTGGAGAAAGCCTTGGAATTCCCATGGAAATGTATGTCTTCAGTGGGTATTCTCCCCTAGGAGTTCATACATCCCAAATCTCCAGTGATGGAACTGGGATTGCCCCTCTGAACTCGAGTGCCACAGAAAGCACGGGGTTCATGTTTCCCTGAGTAGTTCCAGCAGAGGCGGTTTCTCTGAAGTGAGGTCTGAGCTTTATTTTAATCTTTGTTCCTGGAATTCTAAATCCATATTCTGCCTTTCGTATAACCACAGGTCCAAACTAGTGTCTCACTGACTTAGAAACTACTGAACAGAAGCATTGTTGTGTGTCACTTGCATCCCTTTTCTTTTAATGATTAACAGCTTCCTGTGCTGCACTTCACAATTCAGTCTTTTTTCCTCATCTTGCATCAGGCAGTGAAAACTGATCAGTGACAGAGACAATACTTGTAAAAATGCTGCACACGGGTTCCTCTCACTAAAGACCTGACAAGATACCAGCTCAGGAGAAAACTTAATTGCATGGGTGATCAAAGGAGAATGTATGAAGACGTAGACTTTATGGGGGTGTGCATGGGAGTGTGTTTTAGCAAGAGATTATAGGGGAACGTGTGACTCTGGCACACATGAAAATGACAGAAATTTAATGCATGAGCATCGAAAAAATAGCATGGAAACCAAAGGCATCCACAGATCAGCTTCATCCCCTTCTCAGCTCTTGCCTAAAAAGAACTGTATTCTATTAGCTGTCATCCTCCAAGCTATATGAAGAGAAAAAGGGGAAGGTTTGTTCTTTGTAAGTGGGAAAGCAAGAGGGGGGAACCTCATGAGGCAACATCCAGGCTGAACTGGAAAACAGAGATCAAAGCAGTGAGCTGGAATGGGAAAAAAGAACACAGGCCACTGATATGGTGTACTCCTGAGAATAGGAGGAATTAATATAAAAACCATAGAACTGAAAAAGCATTGAAGACAGAGGCCAGCCCTTCCGTGTGCTGGGAAACAGTACTGCCAAGAGTTTCAGCTCACATTTTGTATCATCCTTTGTTGTGTTGCTTACTGTCTTCCTTTGTACTCAGTTCCACTTACATCACTAGCAATATCTGAGGAGTAAGATACCTCTAAATATGAAAAGAGGCACCATAATATATACACAGATTAGCACCATTTTAGCCCAAATCCATTATGCCACTAAATTGGCATAAACCCCTGTTCCAGTGATCTCCAGCTGATTCAAGCTGCATCAATATAGATCAAGTTTCAATTGATTTAATAAAGTCTAAGCAGAAATGCCCTGCATTTCACAAACTGATGGGAGGACATACTCTTACTGAAATATGAAAATTTAAACACTCAGTCTTTTCATATTCAGCTGTAGGGGTTTTGAACGTGTGGTCTTTTGCCATTAACAAGCCCTTTCAGGGAGTAAAAACAAGTAGTTTTAGAGCAGTCAGGTCAACGACCTTTTGCTTCCTCAGTTGAGCCTTCATGCAACCAGAGGAGCCTTCAGCTTTAGTGGTTTATAAAATTCTGAGGGCAGAGGAGAAGCATATTTCTTCTACTTACCTGTCTCTGAACTCAGAATATTAGTGTCTGACTAAACCTTTTTTTGCAAAAGCAACAGAGCCTTTATTTGAATACTCTTTTTTTGTAAAAATAATGAAAGCCCATCATCAAAGACACTTACTCCAACAGTAAACTGCCTTTTGAAACCGAATACCTCATCCTAATTTGAGTGTGTCCCTAGCCTTTACTTCCAACCCTCAGTTCTTATTGCACCTTTTTCTGCTCAACTGAATACCTCTGCAGTTCTAAGAAATTCAGTTCAAGTAAATTGGCCTTGCACAGACCTGCACATCTCAAATGTGGGTGTCATTCAAGGTTACCAGTCCTTATCACAAGTAGCACCTTACTTCCCACAGGCAGGAGTGGAAGAAAACATTTCTCAGTCTAGGAAGAAGGATGGCAATTAGGATTTCTACAAACACGCTACAGCAGTATCATAGAATCATAGAATCATAGAATTAGCCGGGTTGGAAGGGACCTCAGAGATCATCAAGTCCAACCCTTGACCCACCGGAGCACAGTTGCTAGACCATGGCACTGAGTGCCACATCCAGTCTTTTTTTAAATGTCTCCAGGGACGGAGAATCTACCACCTCACTGGGCAGACCATTCCATTGCCTGATCACCCTCTCCGTGAAGAAATTCTTTCTAATATCCAACCTAAATCTCCCCTGACACAACTTAAGACTGTGTCCTCTTGTTTTGTTGAAAGTCATCTGGGAAAACAATCCAACTCCCACCTCGCTACAGCCTCCTTTCAGGTAGTTGTAGAGAGCAATGAGGTCTCCCCTGAGCCTCCTCTTCTTCAGGCTGAACAGCCCCAGCTCTCTCAGTCTCTCTTCATAGGGCCTGTGCTCGAGTCCCTTCACCAGTCTGGTTGCCCTCCTTTGGACCTGCTCCAGGACCTCGACATCCTTCTTAAACTGAGGGGCCCAGAACTGGACACAGGACTCGAGGTGTGGTATTTGAGCATTTCAGAACTCAAAGGGCACTATACAGACAAATACATTCTGTAGGTTTTGGGTATATTTGGCCCCACTCATCAAAACCCTGACCACCAAGTCAGTGGATAAAGGTAAATGCCATTTTGGTGCTCAGCTACTTTCACTCCTCTTTCTCCCACCTTCCCAACCATCTCACTCTAGTAAGGGTGGGAGGCACATGTCTAGGAGGAGGCAGAAAGGAAGCATCCAACAGAACTGCTTTCATCTGGCAGGAATGGAGGAGAGGAGAGGGAAGAGAATTTTTCCAGCATGATTGCATGCGTCTCTTCTCATGTGCAAGGTCCATATCTGCAGCCTTTTGTACAAAAATTACCCTCTCCCCCACTATTTTTCTCCCCTTCTCATGGATATGAAAAACAAACAAACAAACAAATAGTACTAGAAGAAAGGGCAAGAAGGTTGCCCTGATCATTAAGGAACTGCAGGTGGCTGAGGCAGTTGGGAAGTGTCAAATGTCTGCAAAATGCAAACTCAGTAATTTAGTCTCTGTGCTTGAGTTCCCCACTATAGTGGTTGTTTGGTCTGCACGGGGCTGCCTATGGCCTTCTTCAAGCATCCTCGTGTTATCAAAGCTTATCTAATATAACACTGGGAGGGCAAGTGCAGTTGTGGTCTTGAATTGATACTGTGTAATGTTAAAAAGAGAATAGAAAAGTATTGCCCCTCACGGGCTGGCAGTGATAAATCATGCAGCCTTCTCCTTCCAGCCTCTCACATTTTTGATAGCTACAGTAGAACTTCATTTTAAGCACTGCTTTTATTTAGCACTGGAGCTGTCAAGCCAGTCTCAGCTTTCATGAAAAATAAATTTGAAAATTTCTCCAAGCTGAGAGGCCTCTAACCATGCCTCCAGCCTGCTAGCCCTAGTACTTACATGCTTTGTGAAATTTGAGTTTCACATCAAGAAGGGTGGATGATGGAGACACCTGGAAAAGAAAGCAAAATGCATGCAGATTAATTTCTCTGTCTTCTTCACTCTGCAAATCAGAAAATGGATCAAGAGTCTTCCTTCTTATATACTTTTTGATAGTAAGGTCACCTAGTGCACAGCACCAATTTGAGGCTTCTTTGGCCTCCTCACCTCTTCTAACAAAGAGATAATTCAATTTGTCTGCAAGTTCCTGAGGCAGTAATGAAGCAAGTCAGCAGCATCGCTCTCATATGTTTATATGCTACTAAGGGCTGTCCACAGTTGGTTTACATATTACCTGGACCACCTCTGCTTGCCCAATGGAAGGGTAAAGTCCCAAGGGTCAAGAGGGAAAGCTGCTGGCCCTGTTTGAGGCAGTAACTGCCCCATGCTCAAACCAGAGGGAGAACATGAGGGTTGTTTAAAGTTAGGTTTGAGCATTGTGGGACATCTCTTAAAGACATGAAAGGGTTTTGCTGAGGGGTTCAGCAGCAAAGGTGGCAGGTTGTGTCCTTCCTGCCTGAAATGAGGCTGCTTCTGCATGCTGCTGTTCATGTACACTGAAGCAATTCAGGTGTCAGTGTTAGATGGCAGGCCTTTAAGGCTCTGTTTATTATATATATTGATTTCTTTATACACTTTGCACAAAGTATCTGAGAAAAGCAGTTAAGAGTTTACTAGAGCAAAAGACTTAGGCAGCACCTTGCATTTAGAAGGAAGGGCAATGGAACACTTCAGAAGTAGAATGTAGACTGGGGTGGCAAAAGGTAAGGGTCTTAATAAGACCATCCCTTTGCAGCTGACACTGAATTAATATTCTATATTGTCCATTTAAGCACAGAGACTTCTGGAACTCAGCAGTAAATGGAACTATCTTAACTGGGGGTTTTTTGGCTCTGGTGGGAGACCTCATCACTGCAGAAAATGCACAAAAACAATTTGCCTGGAGACCTGCAGGCACCTTCTCAGTGTAGGTTAATGGCAGGATGAAGTGGTGGTGACATATGGCAAAATCTGGGGAGCAGCAGAGTTTCTTCAAGTTGAGGTGAAGTAACAGCCCCTGCACCAGTTTCCCTGTCTGGGCATCAGTTCACCCCGTATCCAGCTTCCCTCAGTCTAATGTAGCAATTTCCTAGCAATTTTGTAGCAGTATTAAAAACTGGGTGCCCTTTTCTTGTAACCTCCATGAGTCTGTCCCACTCTGCTCTCTTGTTGGCTTGGCAAACCGGTGTGCTGGTCACATCCAAAGAGATACAAATAGATGAGCTCGCCATGGAAGTGACATAGAAGTAACTATATGTGTGGCAGCAGCAGCCACACTGAGGGTTCATGTAGAATTTAGTATTAGTAGGCTGCAGTGAACTGCCTACCAGACAGCTAGCTCTGATCTCACAGTTGGAAAAGACCTCAGATTACTGAGTACAAGAGTCAAGTCAGTCTTTCCAGGAACTGGAGGAGAAATTTAGAGCAGTGGTTTTAGTTCCTGTATGTGAGTAGAGGGCTGCATTGCTCAGCAATCTCCTGGATTATTATCTGGCCAGGTGAACTTCGGCGTATGGGATAATCCAATTTACTAATATTTCCAGTGACTTATGGGTCAAATTATCTACAAATACACATAACCACGTGCTTGCCGGGTACAGCCCCGTCAGTTTTCACTAGCCAAGTTTGTGTCTAAACAAACCTGCTTAGACCGAGTTTGTGTCTAAACGTGGTGTGTTGGTTTTGTACTGCTGGATGGGTACATGTAGGAAAAAAAACCTTACCTTTGCAAGTAAAAAAAAGCTCTCTGAAAAAAGTGTCAGACACCAGAAAGAGATTTTTCTCCCTCTGCTTAAGATGAGAGTGGAAGCAAAGAGAACGCAGTCCATTAGCAGGCAGAAGGCACGCAGGCCATCATTGACCACTCCCCTGTTTTTGAGAAAATCTGACTAGAATTGCTATGCCTCCACACCATCTGATCTTTTGTTAAAGGGAACTGAGGTTCCTATATTAACCTTGGCAGCTTAACAGCAGAACCAGTCAGGAAACCTCTGTCACAACACCAGTCTTCAAGGCAAATGGCATTGTTTTGGCAAAACTCTGGATATGTACATTCAAATTTTATAAATGAAATAGAAAATGTGGGGTATTTTTAAATCTTGGTACTGGAACATGCTGAAAAATCATTTTGTTGTGTTATTTTCATTTCCTTTTATTTCTCATCAGTATGGAACTTCCATTACTGTTGCATTATTTTATGACACATCAGTCATGATACTGCAAAGTAATATAACACATGGTTCTCATGCCATGGAAAATAACCCTACAGGAAATAATATTCAAATAAATGCACCATTAAATTGCAAAATAAATTGCACTCGAACTGAAATATTCATTGTGTCATAACAGATGGAAATATTCCAAAATTAGTTTGTAACACAATCTTTCACAAATTCTACCTCATAAAAATTTCGAAACTTTTTTTTTTCTGTAATTTGCAAAGAAAACAACATTTGGGGTATGCACTTCAGAAAAACAAAATAAACAAACAAAAGCCTACAACAAGCCAAAACCAAACAAACACTAATTTTGACCAGTTCTTCTCAGGAAGAAAGTGAGTCATAGGGTTTTGTTTTATTTCTGACTGCCAGTCCCAGCATATAGCTTAGCTGTGTAGTCTCTCTCTATTTGTGTTCCCTTTCCTGCCAAGTGGCTGTAGAGGTATATGTTTGCTTCTTCATACTTAGACAGACTGGTTACATGTAGAATCAAACAGTCCACCCATCAAACTCAGCCAATACTTGGAACAGAGTAGTCACAAGCTGTCTGAGGAACGGTATGGAAAACAAGAAGCAAGAGTGAGATAAACCAGCTCAAAAGAAGGTTCACAAGAGAACATGTATAGGCAAAACAAGTGGTTCTGTGAATAGCAGGGCTAATAAGGCCTGACTTTCCACTAATAAAGGACCTCAAAACCTTTTCCATATGCCCCATATCCTTTCCCTATCTTCTATACAGAGTTTCAATTGGGCAAGGAACTTGGGGCTGTTTCACTGCCATCCACTTGCCACTTGGCCAGCCATATTGTGGGTGTTGAGCTGACAGCTGGCTACCGGTGTACAGCAGGGGTGGAGGCTGCTCTCTGCCTGTGCTCCCTGCTCTGAAACACTGCTGCCCAGACACTAGCTCCTGTTAGACAAGCAAGAGATAAATAATCTTCTAAAAGCTTTTTATTTTTTCCCTCCTTCAGATATATTTAAATCTGGCCAGCAGGTCCAAAGCCATGCTGGAGAGGGCAGGCAGGGAAAGATGGCGAGACAGCATGTCCCCTGAGAGGAAGTGTTAGAAGCAGAAAGGAATGGGAAATGAAGATTGCATCTGAGAACAATTAGACATCACCAGGTAAGTTAGAAGTCTCCGTATTTTTCAGGATACCAGGTGCAGTGAAGACATGCTCTCTGTACCAGGCTGCCTCAGTTTGTTCTCTTGTAGCATAGGAGCTGTATATAATAAAAAAAGGAAAGCCTGTATTTTAAGGACTTTTTAAAATCCAAAATTGTTCAAACAGAGGCAGAAATGTTATAATGATAACAGTAATGTATGCTGATACATATTTATAGATCTGCTACTGCATGGCTCAGGTATTTTGCGAGAACTTGCAGGTCTGATTTCAGAAAGAACCTGAAACATTCTCTGGTGGACCAATAAATCAGGGACAGGAGTATTTTAATGCTACAGGAATGCCTATATGAGATGCCATTATACACCTATATTTCCATCAAGGCTTGTGCTGATTATCTATTAGACTAGTAAAACACCTAGAGCTCCCTGTGGTCTTGTATTATTACTCCAGTATATTCATGATTTGCAATAAGCTGTGAATTATCTTTGATGCAATAAGACAAATGTGCAGCTGGGTTAAAATGTCATTTGGGACAATTTCCACTGTTGGGAAAGAGAACATTTTCACACTGGCTGGGATCTAGAGATACACCTGTGGCAATATTCACTCTTGTAGCATAGCTGGCTTGTTCTACTGGCCAGAATGGCTCATGTTCATGAAGAGCTGCAACACCACCACTGTCTCAGGAATTCATTCTCTCCTTTTCTCTGAACTTTGAATCAAGTTTTATTTTTTTAAATCATTTATTGTATTTCACTCTCTCCTCCCCATGCTGTCACTTAAAGGCACTTCTTAGCTTTGAAAATTAGTATCAGATGAGGTAGTAGTCTTCTGTCTGGCTTCTGTAATCCTTCAAATTATCCCTTTACAAATGCTTAATGACCTAAAGGTACTAGCATCTCCCCTCCCCAGTCTCTCTCTTCCAGGTATATCAAAAGCCATTTCTCCAGGTATTCCATTTTAAAAGCCATATTGAAACAAGCAAAGACAAGCAAAGCAGAAATTAACATATCTAGGTGTCTCTTTTCATCTGAAACTATCTGTAGCTATATTGAAAGTAAAAATTATGTGAATTTCTAGTAAGAGCAGGAAGAAGTTAAAGGAGTGCATTAGTGCATTGCTTCAGCAGAATGTGAATATGTTTACCTAGTTTACCAAGTGTAACTAGTAACTGAGGTAGAAAATACTGTCATCATCTCCAGCACTGAGAGGTAGGCATAAGATTCAATTTTTGTGAGCAAGAAAACGTGTAGACTTCATAACATGTTTGTAAATGTAATGTGCAGTGCCTCCCAGCTGGTATCAGATCCCTGTTGTGCTGGATGCTGTGAAAAAAATACAGTAAAACATACAAGACACCATGAAATCCTCCTTGCAAATGAAAGTAAAAAAGATGACGGCCACAGTAATGAGCCTGCATCCAGCTAGGTTAGTGCCTGTGTTCCTGCATCTGTGGTGTTGTGGTAATCCCTGGTTTCTGGGGCTCAGCATCAGTAGGCCCCTTTAGTCTATAAATTGCTGATGCCTTCTGTCCTGCCAGAAGTAGTAGTCTGAGGACATTTTTTTAGAACTGGAAAATATATTTTTGAGGCAAGTTTGAGTTTCCTCCCTCATGTCCCCATCCCCAAAATCTGAGGCCTCTTCTCCATGGTGTATCACCTCAAAATTAACTTCTATACCAAGAGCAAATATGAGGAAAAAAAAATCTCACACTGCTATTATTTCCCTTTTACATTCTTTTAAATAACTCACTAGATAGATAAGTCTGAGAGCACCAAACTGCTTGCACAATGTCATATCCATAGCAGGGGAAGTCCCCAGAGCTGGTTAACAATATTAAATTTAAAAAAAAACCCAAACAACAACTCCTATAATGAATTTTATGTTTAAAGTACATATGCAAAAATGAATTGCCGGTGTTGCTGACTCTTGTGAATTTACTTCAAGTTTTCCAAGATTACATACTTTTCTTCAAGACCCAGCTCCTGAGAGGAATGATCATGGCACAAAGTAAACTTTCCTCTTCTACTAGTTTCTTTCAGTATTTTTTTTCTGACTTCCCTGACTGTGCAAAAGCTTGCAGTATGATGTGAATGTATCTTACAGGCTTTAAAAACATAGTCAAATATGTATTTATTCTGTTCCTTTAAACCAGTCTTAAAGACAATCAAGACCACTAAGTTCACTTGATATAAGTAACTGATCCTTTCCCAAGATATCAGATGGGTGAGAAAGACAAGAGAAATTTTATTTTCATTTTACAGATGGAGAATTAATTCACAGTTACTTTTGTTGAATCCAGAGCCTATTGGTATCAACTGATTGCTAACAAAACTCTTCTAAATCCCTGTCACTGCATCAGGCACAAGACATCTTATTTTTCTAAATACTTAAACTAGTTAGATGTATCATCACTTTGCAGACTTTGGAGACCTCCCACTAATCTGAATAGGATTCAAATGCATATGCAAGAGACTCATAGAAATCAACCCTCTGGAAGCAGTGACTGGCATTAAACCACACAGCATTAATTATCTAGTCACTATTCCTGAGCTACTGTAAGGTGGAGAAGGAAAAGGGGTCTTCTCTCTGCCATTATAGTGTAGTTTTGTCCCTTTAGATTTATTAATCCAAGAATATTACAAACATATTTGCTAAATCATAACAGTCTCAACTACTAACAGTCTGCAGAAAGAGCATAAACACATACATTTCAAAATCTATGGTTCTTATTCTCTCCTGTTATAAGTCCTGACAAGCAGTAATTACATGCAACCACAAGAAATGAAGCTAATCATAATTATCTTACAAACAGAAAACAGGCATTAGAAGTGTCATGTTGGGTCTGTATCACTGTTACATGTAATTAAGCAGGTGATTATGCATAATCCAGTAAAATTGTCTCTTGTTTGCTCTAATAACCAGCTGAAATTAAGTTGACCAATACTAACAACTGTTCATGGAAGTAAGGAACTCAATGTCTGTACTTTCAGGGTTGCCTTAGGAGGGGATTATAACAGCAGATTAAGGGATTTAGACAGGTGAATTTGCATTCAAAATACAAATTCTTTAGGCAGTCTTGGAAATCTCAGCTTTGCTCTATATGTGCACCAATCCCTTGGTACTGGGCAAAATAAATAAATAAATAAATTAAAAATTCCAATAGCCATGTAACCTGAACATGGATTCCTGAGCAGATTCTTTCATGTTTTTCCATTTTTCCTAAAATACCCAATCTAAACCTCCTTTGGTGCAACTTGAGGCAATTTTCCTCTAATCCTATCCCCTATTACTTGGGAGAAGAGAGTGGCCCCCACCTTGCTTACAACCTCCTCTCAGGGAGTTGTAGAGAGCAATAAGGTCCCCCTTCAGCCTCCTTTTCCCCAAACTGAACAACCCCAGTTCCCACAGATGGTCCTCAGAAGACTTGTGCTCGAGGCCTTTCACCAGCTTCAGTGTCCATGTCCATGGTTTGGAGAAGGTGAAGAAAATTTCCAGGCTCATCAAAATTCAGAATAATGCTTAAAATGTAGGTCTGCTAGTATATCAGCAGATGGCAGTTCTTCCGTGCATCACAGGATTCCTCAAATATGGCTCTTCACCTACTTTGGTTTCTGTTAATGTATTTCTTTTAATGACACCATAGGAAAGCTTAAGATAAGAGACAGACGCAGTCCTTTTATTTAGATCGAAACCTGATTCAGTATATTATTTAGATAAACGTTTTTACTATCACTGAGTAAATTAATGCAAATGCTATCATTCAAGCGGGCATTAGTACTCAACAGGGTTTTTTCACCATTTTGTAAATGTTTCCTCTTTGGCTCAATTAAAAAAAACCTCAAAAATATTTTTCTTCATTAAGAAAAAAACCCACAAATGACATATTTACCTTTAATTAGACATACAAATTGCAAAAACACCCTCTAAACAATCAAGCACATTAGAAATCTGGTAGTATGCCACCCTGCATATTTCAAAGGCTTATTTATGCATTTGAAGCACTTACGTGCTGGTTCCAGCTGTTGCCAGTGAGGGTAAGGGATTTTTAAATTTTTTTTCTTCTCGCAAAACAATAAGCCTTAAAACTACACTATGCTACTGAACAATTCTGTAGTCTAAATAGATTAGGGTTCCCATTTTCATGCCACACAAGCAACTAGCTCTTCTGCTGACAGACAATGAATCACAAAAACTGTCATGCAAATATTTATGAAATTTTTTTTCTGCTGTTTACTGTCCTGTAAACTTCCTTCCTACCCAGTCCTCTCATCCTCCTTATACAACTTGACTATAGTTTATGATTTTTTGATTCACATTATTATAACAGAAAAATCACTTCCTTTAGCTGAGACTCTGTGTTTAAAAATACATTTTTTTAAAAGATACCAGGTTCCTACCTGATCTGAGTAGGTTGCAGATGAATACATTTAGATACCAAGAAGAAACCACAGCATTGCAGTGATGCTAAACTTTACAAATGTATTAAAACTCAATATCCACTCTGAAGCAGACATTTAAGTATCATGCTCTGAAACAAAAACTGTAATCTAAGTGTCATGACACAGCCTAATCATCTATCTTGACTTCACAAAGCAGCCAGGTCTAAAAGACATGAGCATTGGATTATTTGGATAAACCTGGGAGATTAACAGCCAAGGGCTGTGACTAATGAGAAGTTCATAGGATCTCCTAGAGGAAAAAAATTCCACTTTTTCTAGATAAAAAGTTTTTCTACCTTTTCTAGAGAAATTTTTTTCTAAAAAAAATAAATGTGCTTCTATTACAGAATGAAAACAGCGTCCCTGAACTGGCACCACGTGAACAAAGTACACCCCCAGCATGCTGGAAAAGTAATTCACTCACCTTGTCCACAATGCAGATCTGCTTCTTGCTTTGTACATCAAGAATTTCTACTTCAAAGTAAGTGATTTTTGAATGTCTGAGCACTGATGGTGGTTTGAGGTGTCCAGCAGAGACCGCAAGCTGAGAGAAACTGAAAAAAGAGGGTTTGTCATTGTGGGACATGGGCAGAGCTCTTTCACAAGCTGCAAGATCCTCCTGGTGTTCTGGAGTGCTGGGTTTATGCCTCCCCTGCATGGTGTGACCCAGCACTTGTGACTGTCATACCAATAGAGGACAGTTCCAGGGGCAAAATGTTTCCTCCCTCCGTTAGTTAAATAGACACAAACCGATGAGACTCAAAAGGTCAAGTGGTGTTCCTTTTAAAGAGCATTGTCTTATTTAGCAGGAGTGAAAACAATGGCTCTGTAATCCATGTCTATATTTAACCTGCTCTTGTAATGTGCTGTATTGCTGCTGCTTTGTTTGTGGGGCTTTTTAATTTAAACCACTAGAAATAAAATATTTAAACCAGTATTAGAAACAACACGTCTCGAGATTACCTACTAGAAGTTAGGTCTTGACATCCCAGAGCCCCCAAGGAATCAGGAATGAATGCACCAAACTCCACAATTATCTACAGAGAAAGATGTTTAAGAGTGTCCACATATATATATAGGTACTGTTAGCTGTGTATGTGTGTGTGTGTATGTAAGCACCCTTAGTATGTATCTACAAAATTATGTCAAGTGTCATCTATTTTAGAAATATTTACTAATGAAATACCATGAATCCATCAGCAAAACATGGGGGTTGATTGCAAATATACAGAGGATCTTGTACTTTCTTGTATTCAGTACTGTGGACTCTGTTATTTAATGGGGTTGAGATTTCCTTGCAGCTCTGCCAGAGAAACTCAACTGAAGTAGAGAAAATTAAAACCATAAAGGCATTAATTCAAGGCTTGGATAATTTAATTATTTTCTTATTCTTTCCTGGTAACTAATTTTCTCACAAGTCCACAGCAAACAAATGAGCCTTAATGGTAAAAATAAGGATTACCCCATCTAACTTATCTAAAAGGGCTTTCCCCAGCCCTTTTTGAACTTTGTTTTTTTAACTTTTTCATTTTTCATGTATTTCATTGTGGTCTTATGTTATCATGCCACTTGACAGTACAAAGAGAGGACCTTAGTGGATTAATGAAGGACAGGTGCTGATGCCCTATACTTTGCAATGGTGTAAGCTTAGTTCATGTCCTCACTTAATTTCAACTGAGTATGTATTACTGACAGGATTTCTTTAATCCCCCTGCAAGAACCTGTCAGTACAGGAACCACCATCCATCTTGCTTTTGAATGGCTTACCAGAAGGTAAGGATGAAAAAATTTTTCTTGTTCTTCTTTTATTATTTTTGTTATTATATGCTAACTACTGCAGCAAACTTTTTAAAAAGATTCCTAAGCAAGAAAGGAGGTTCTTTTAAGAGCCATAGAGGCTTAGGGAATGCCACCCATCCAGCCCAGGAGGTCCCCTGTTGGAGCTGACACCCAGGCTGGGCTCACCCCCAGCATCACGCTGCTGAGCCCTCTGAACCCGTAGGATCAGGAGACAGGCTGAGCTCCTTAGGGCCATGCCTTAAGTTAGCTCTGCTGAGTAGTCAGATCTCTTTACCAGTGAGATCCTTAAAGGTTATTTTAATAGTCTTCTGTTTAATAGTTTTTTATTGCTACAGGGCAAGTTCTGAACCAAAAGTTAATGGCTTCCCACTTGATGCTCTTTAGACTTTGAGAGACAAAAATTTCAGTATCACTAGCTTCTCATGTGGATATACTTTTCCAGCTCTCTCTTGCAAGAATGCAACCCAAAAAAGCAAAATCTTCAGCAGCATCGTGTGTGTCATTTTCAATAGCTCCATCAGCTTTGTCTCAAAGCAGCTGAAGTGCAGGTTACATCTTTCCCTTCTGAAATACAACAGCTGATGGCAACAATACAGGACAATATAAAAATGCCATTGAAACATCTGTAACTACTTAAAAACAACAGAACAAGCAGGAAGTAATTAGTAAGACTACTGAATACCACAAATTAAATTATGTATTTCTCCTCTGAGGAAAAGGATAGATTGAGCATCACAAACTAGGAAAATACCATCTGGGCAGAATTTTGAATATCACAGCACGTGCATTAGTGTAGACTGGGCATTTGGCCAGAGGGAGCTTAACAAAAACTGAAGGCCTCAGGGGACTCAGCAGATAGTGACCTGGAAGCTGAGCTCAGGAACAGCATGAACTAAAATGAAACTATTTGCAGCAGCCAGAAGAAATTTGCTTTTGGTTGAATAATACCAACCTGTTTGTGTCCTTGATTAAAAGTATCTGAATGAAGCACTTAAGAAATTAAATACTTTGAAACCTAAAAAGGATAATAACATTTTATGGGATAAAGGGCTTTGTGAGATTTCAGTTGAGTTGTTGTCTCAGTCAGATGATTTTAGCCTAGAAATGAATAGGATGGCTATTCACACCATCCAACACAGGAAACTGCTTTCTGTATCTTTCGTATGTACAAGGACACTGGACAGAAGGTAAATAAAGACATCTTAATCATACCCAGGTAAAAAAGCCACTCCCTTTCCCAGGGAGTTGCTTACCTAAAGCTGAGCTCTCTGAAGACCCTTCTAGATGTCCACCACCATAAAATCAAGGAAAAAACCCTCTGCTTTCTGATCCACATAAACCTCTGCAGACCAAATTTTTGGATTAGCAGACTTTTCAAGAGGTAGGCAGGGACCCAGGGCAGCTGTAAGCAACAAGAAACCACATCTTGGATTTCAGCTACAAAAGGCCTTCCAGCAGTACAGGACTCAGAGCAGACTTAAGGCAACTTAAGGCCCCATTCTCAGAGCAGCCTGTGCCACCACAGAGTGAAGGACAAGGCCACAATCCCAATGTTAACACTCGCAGTCAAGCTTTTTATTGTGAAAACGTCTGCATTACTCTGTTAGCCCCTGCAAATTTATTGTCATTCTTTAGTAGGTAGCCAACACTAAGAGCTGGCCTTTCATTTTCAGCACACAGTCCAATTAACAGCAAATACATGCATAGAATAAAAAGCCCATGAGAGCTGATTTTTAGAGATGGATATTTATCATTTTGTTTGCAGAGTAAATAATTAGGTTTAATTCATGTTTATTAAAGTCCATGAAAGCTGCTATATGAGAGACAATTATCTCCACTATGGGAATAAATGCATAATGAAACCCTGGCTTTTCCTCTTTAAAACAACATACTACACAATAAGTATGGATTTGGCAAAGCAGTGTTCCCCTGCCACACAGCATATATTTAATGAAGTAGCTCCTCAGACATTTGTTGCTGAACCGAATTGAGCCAAAATGAGATAAGCTATCTGAGTTTGTAAGCACTCCTGGTCCATTAAAGTGGAAGCCTCCACCAAAGAAAAAAGCTTTACAGTTTCAATCTAAGAACTATGTCAGTTTATCGAAAAGACAATCATTCTGTCTTTTCACAAAGCAATTAAAGCAGAAAGCAATCACAGAAAGGAATTAAGTGGGATTTGTGGTCAGATCTCCTATCAGGATCACTCACACCAGATGAAATAATGTAAACTCAGATCTCTCCCTTGTCACATCCTCGTCAGCAAGAGCTTTCCAATGCACTTCCAAAAGCATTCCAATGGCACTTCCATGCACCGCAACTAATAAGTATGGTATTAATTTACCTATTAAAAAATTACATTCCAGGAAGCTAATGAAAAGCCATCTTATTAGCAAAGCAAAGTATTTTCTCTGGCCTAAATGACAGCAATATTACACAGGCCACCTGAAGTCAGAAGGGAAAATTTTTAGTTTGAAAAAATAGTTAACTAAGATGTTTTGCAGGGAAAACCATGTCACTGGAACACTGTGCAGAAAAATAGAGCTCTTAATAGTAAATAGAGACAGAAAAAGGCAGTGGCTGCTACCTCACAGCTAGGAGGTTTTCGAATTATCTGTCCCACTCCACTTAGCATATCTGTATCACTTCACCAAGTAATGCTTCCATCACATAGTTATCTTAATAGTGGGTAGGCAAATGAATAGCATAAAGGATAATGGAATGGAGAGGAAAAGAGACGAGGCAATTTTTTTTTTTCTTTTTCTCTGACTGTGAAGATTCCCCTTTAATTTGCCGCAAATGCAGAGGAATGTGGGGGGAAAAGGGATGTATTTAACAAGGCAATTTACTTAGTTCAAGAGAAACTCCAATGTTTGAGACATTTGTATGTATTTGTATGTATTTCTAACCCGAGGAGAAATCCACATGGAAGTTATTATATGAGTACTATAAAGGAGGTAGCTCTATGTAGAAGAGTCCAGCAGAATTCCCAGTATATGTGAAAAATTAATAAGAGGATCAGAGACAAGTCAAGACAGGAAAAAGTTAAAATTTGAGTAGCTTGTCCAGCAATTTACGGGATGAGAATGTTGCAAGTACTCCTGAAAAGACAAACTGAGACCCAATATGAGTTCTTGTCAAAAGTTCTGAAAAGCTGATGCACAGCAACACAGCTGGACTTAAAAGGCTGCAGTTTGAAACTAGCCAATTTTAAAACTAATGAAATATAAGGAAAATGAAATGTACATTGTATTAGAGAAGTCATCCTTCTTAAGAGGGGAGGTCTTTCCTTTGTTTTCCATAATTTGACCAGTTTGAAGGCTGCAGCTTGGAGTGACAAGCACCATTATGGCTACAGGACTGATTTTTCTCCAAAATCATCCTCTGATGTAAAACTGATCTGAAGAGTTTATAGCATGAATCTTGCAAGTTCTGAGGTTTTTGAGTTTTCCTAGAAAAATCCACCTCCTGGAGTGAAGTAGCTATGCTGCAGTATCAGCTTTCATTAACAAGAAGTTAGGCTTCTCATATTTGATGCCCTATGCATGGTATTTTGAATGTCTGTGTTGGTAGGGGAGCCTGGTAAGTCTGACTTAGCAGAGAATGACTGCAGCCCTGATTCTAGAAGGGGATTTCATTTTACATGTTACGAGCAACTCCAGTGGGAATATAAAGATGAGAAGACTTTAAACCGTGAACAGAATTTTTGCCCTCACCAGTAATCAAATGTGCTGCAGAGGCTTGGCCTCATGCCAAAGTGCTTCTCCTGATGTCTGAATTTTAGTATTTTTATGCTATTCTCTTTCCCTCTACAATCAGTTCTCATTTGGACACACGCATATGCTCTTTTCTCAATATCTTTACCTCTGCAATGCTATGACTAAACCAAGAGTCAATAATGAACTGTGAATTGCAAGTTTTTGAGGACAGGATTGTGTTTTCTGCATTGTGCTTCAGCTTTTGCTGATAATCAGCTTGTCACTCAGGTAATCCCTCTGAAATCCTCAGCAGCCACACACGTGACAAAAACAGTGATCCCAATACAGCTTCTGACACATGTGCCCTGACTGGAATATTAGTACTGCCTTCTGCCTCAGTGGATCTAGGTGTTAGGGCAAGACAGTAACACACTCTTTGCCTTCATTGTCAGAGCAGTTTTACTTGAAGTCTTAATCTAACTGGGATGCAGCCACTTCAAAAATAAGAGATTTGAGAGGGCATTATCAACAGGCTGCAATGCCTGGTTTAATTAAGCTGTGTTGAGACAGCTTCACTTTGAGCTTCTTATGCCTCCGTTTGCTGAGAATGAATCATGTTCATAATTCATGCTTTCATTCTTTCACTGATGGAAAAAGATATTGGAAAGAATTCCTCGGGATTGATTAACTAAGCTCTCACCCCTTTGCCCTTGGTAAGTTTAAAGAGAACTGGAGGTTATAATCATCTTTATCACTGCACCTTGCATAGCCATGCAGATTTTCATCTTTCATTTTATGACATTATGACTTTGCACTTAAAGAGGCACAAAGCTCTGCTAAAGCAACCATCCCTTTTCTCTCCCTAACTAACCATAGTCATAAAAGTTCTGGATAGCTATGGTATGCTGTAAATCCCCCTTTAGTGAGTATGGCTTAATGAAAGGGCTTATTGTGCTCTACAGAACAGGACATTAATCCCATGGGGGTTGAAATCTGTTGAGGTGTTGCAGCTTGGCCCAAACACATGCCAATTCGGTTTAACCATTACAGACCTCATCTTGGATCAAGTTTTAAGCAAGAGTCTGCTTAAAACATTTATAACAAGTAAAAATTTTCTATCCAAGGACATGCAGTCTGAATTTTGGAAACCAAAGCATATTCTGTGTCTGAGTCAAACCACCCTGAGAAACGGCCATCGGGGGGTGCTTGAGAGTGTTAATCACCCTAATCAATTGCTGGTGCTTCCAATATCCAGCTCATTTCCATTCCCTTTCCTTAGCATGCCCTAGGGGGGGGGGTGGGTTACATGTTCGGTAGTCACTCTGTGGTTGTTGGCATGTCTGGTTGGAGGCTTTAAGGTCTGCTCTTCTGCTCTCTGGTCCATTGTGGTGAAGTTTCTGTGGCCTGCAGATCCGTGTGTTCTGCTCCTCGTGGGACCCGCTCTGCATCCCCAGCACGCTGCTGCTGGCTTTTGACCTCCCAGCCGAGCGCTCTGCGGCCTGGAGACCGGTACCGCTGGCTGAGCACCCTGGCACAGGTACAAAGACTTTTTCTTCATGTTCTTATGTTTAAATGCTCTTTGCAGGGCCTCGTGTGGTGTGACAGGCCACGCTAAAAATGAAATGCAGCTGGGGCACGCTTGGGGCAGGGCTACAGCAGGGCAGAGGACCTGTATTAGTGTGCCCTTTAAAAGGGCATTATTTTTCCAGAGTGAAAGAGGATCTTTAATGCGTAGCGATACGCTGTGCTGTTACCTGCTTCCAGGTGCGGAAGCCTTTTCTGTGAGGGGGGGAATGCAAGCAACCAAAGCTTGTGTCTTAGCTGCAATCAGATTTTAAAATAAGTTGGTGCCTGGGCACTAGAACCGCCTTTCAGTGGGGAGGCTCCTTGCTAAAGGGGAATTTCTGAAGAAACTTCCTGAAAGAACGAAGTGAGTAGTTATCCAGGGAATATCTGGAGTTACAAGATTGATTGAAACGGGGGTTTCTTGGTCTAATTGTCCCGTGTGTATGCCCTGCTTATTCCTACCAAGTTCCACAGTTCTGCACGCACGCAAACGGACAGGCACACGCAGGCACGCGAGCACACGCACCGACACGCACGCCACGTGCACGCAGGCACACAGACACACGCAGGCACGCACGCCCCCGGGAGCCCAGGTTTTTTTCTTCCCGCGTACGGAGCGCGGGGAGGGAGCCCCGCACGCACAACCCGGTGCCGCTTGGGGCGGCGGACAATCGTCATCTCCGGGCGCCCGATGCCGCGCCGCTTCCGGGGTGATGCCGGTGCCGGTGCCGCGGGGTTGCGTCTCGCCGGGTCCGGAGCCGGAGCCGCAGCCGCCTCCGCTGCTGCCGCCTCTGCCGCCGCTGTTGGCGGAGCTGGCTGGCAGAGCGCGGCAGTCCAGCCCGGCGGGGGGGCTGCCGGCTGCGGTCCCTCGGCCGCGCCGCCCGCCTGAGGGGGGGAGGCGGCGGGGAGGTGCGGGGCTGGGGGAAGCGGCCCGGTCCTGTCACGGGCTGCCGCTCCCCGCTTTTGTCTGCTTTTGGCAGTCAATTGCTGCCCGAACATTTTAAATTCTGTCAAAGGCCCCAGATGCCATACAGCGCGGTGTCTGTCCCACACAAAGCATCTCTCGAGTGACCCTTCCGAGGAGCTGATCAGCAGCATGGCTTGGTCAGACAGCTGATACTGATTTCAGTGCAGCTCAATTAGTCCTCGGGGTAAAATGCCATTAACTTTGGACCTGCTGGTGCAAAACACAGACACGAGGGTAACAAATAGGCACGCAGGCACACACGCGTGCACAAACACACACACACGCCACGTGCGCACGCACAGATACACGCACATACAGGCACGCGAGCACACGCGCGCACAGACACACACGCACAGACACACACGCACAGACACACACGCACAGACACACACGCACCCCCGCAGACAACCCCGCACGCCCCCGGGAGCCCCGCTCTTTTTCTTCCCGCGTACGGAGCGCGGGGACGGGCGCCCCGCACGCACAACCCGGTGCCGCTTGGGGCGGCGGACAATCGTCATCTCCGGGCGCCCGATGCCGCGCTGCTTCCGGGGTGATGCCGGTGCCGGTGCCGCGGGGTTGCGTCTCGCCGGGTCCGGAGCCGGAGCCGCCTCCGCTGCTGCCGCCTCTGCCGCCGCTGTTGGCGGAGCTGGCTGGCAGAGCGCGGCAGTCCAGCCCGGCGGGGGGGCTGCCGGCTGCGGTCCCTCGGCCGCGCCGCCCGCCTGAGGGGGGGAGGCGGCGGGGAGGTGCGGGGCTGGGGGAAGCGGCCCGGTCCTGTCACGGGCTGCCGCTCCCCGCTTTTGTCTGCTTTTGGCAGTCAATTGCTGCTGCTGTGAAGGAGTTGTGGAGCTCTTTTAAAATGCACTTAAGTGTCGGCTGGGGAGGCAAAAAGTCTTCTAATGATTGATAGAGATGGGGGCGCCCTGTGTAAAATCTGTGCTGAACTCTGCCCCTGCGCTTTGGAATTGAACTTGTCGCTCTGGTGCCACCTCCAGGCAAGAGGGAGCCTCTGCATCTCCCGCCTCTGGGCCTCTAGTTCCTGTCCTGTCCGGTTACATGTTTAATAAAACAGGGAGGGGGGGCTTCCTTCTATATTGTCTCATTTCATGTACCTTACACGCATTTGTAGCTTCAGGAATTGCATTCTTAATTCCAAACAATCTCCATGTTTGATACTGATGAACAGTGCCTGTGGTCTGAAATATTTGGGTTCCAACTTATGTCTGAAGAGGGAAAATAAATGTCTGCTGACCCCAGAGGGAAAATGTCTGAGCTGCTTGAAGGCGGAGTGAGGTTAATTTCCATATGACTGCCTGGCTTCAGATAGCTTTGTGTCTGCCTGGTCTGCCTCCTGATGGCCCAAATGATTTCTCTGAAAGGCTTTAATTGGAGAAGAATTATCTTCCATTGTTCTCCTCAGGCGGGTACTTGGGAGTCAAATGACTTGGTGGTCAATTGGCGCCTGCTTCCTGGCGACCTGGGGTATTACAAGAGGACATTATGGAACGTTTTCCAAGTTTTTCTCTTGTGCCTCTTTTTTTTTTTTTTTTTTTTTTTTGTGAAATAATCAGTTCAGTGTCTCTCTCTTGCTCCAGCTCGTGTAACTTCAAACATGTCTGGCCTATACTGTAGCTGAACGACAACTCTGTAGCCTGCCACCATGCCTCTTCCTGTCCTTCAAGAAAAGAACAAAATGGAACACATGGGAAATTAACACCACATTCCCTCTGCCACTCAGGGTGGCTTCTCAAGGTGAGAAAGAGATCAGCATACATAATTCATCCCACTTCCCTTCTCCTCTTAAAAACAATATTGAATTCTCTCCTGAGACAAAGCTTTAAGTTTCTATTATTTCAGCTTGTTAGATTTCTCAAAAATAATTGAGCTGAAATTGAGAATGCTGCTTTTGGTAGAGAGCTAGAGGAGGGAGTTCTAAACCAGCCAGGAGTTAAACTGTGTTTCAGGAAACTTGCTCAGTAGTATATTTCAAGTTATACTTTTAAACGCACGCAGGCACAGGCACACATGCACGCACATACGCGTGCACACATTCACAGACACATGCGTGCACCCGCACACACCATGTGCACGCACAGACACAAGCACGTACACAGACAAGCATACAAATAGACACGCACACACTGACACGCACGTGCACAAGCACACAGACACATGAATGCACAGACACATGCATACATGCATGCACGCACACACAAACATACAAATAGGCATGCACGCAGGCACACACACAGAAAAAACATGCACATGCACAATACAGATGCATGCATGCACAAAAGCATACAAATACGCGTGGACAGACATGCATGCACACAGACACAAGCATACAAATAGACACGCACGTGCACACAGACACGCACATGCACAGGGACAGTAACGCGCACACACGCAGACACGAGCACACAGGCACACAAACATAGACATGCACAGGCATGCACACACACGCAAGCATACAAATAGACGCACACAGACATGCACGCAAACATGTACGTACACGCATACACACAGACACGCACATGCACACAAGCATGTGCACATGCAAGCGCACACAGGCATGCGCACGCATACACACAAACATACAAGTAGACACACATGCAGACAGATACGCAGCTGCACACGCACGCATACAGATGCACAAACAGAAACAAGCATGTGCAGAAGTACGCACAAAGACATGTGCACACAAAGACACGCACGCACAAGCAAGTGTACACACGTGCACACAGGCATGAACACACACGTGCACATGCACTAACCACGTGCACACAGACACAAATACGCACACAGACAAGCATAGAAATAGACATGCACACAGACGCACACACATGCACAAGCACACACATGAACGCACAGACGCATGTACACATGCATGCACGTGCACACACAAGCATACAAATAGGCACACAGGCGCAGAAACGGACAAAACACATGCACACGCACAAGCATGTGCGTATGCGCACACACACACACAGACACACGTGCACGCACAGACACAGACACATAAATGCACAGACAGATGCATGTACGCACAAAAGTGTACAAACAGACACGCACGCGCAGACATGCAGGTACACATGAGCACGCACACAGACGTGAGCACGCACACACAAGCATACAAATAGACATGCAAATACACAGACATGCATGTGCACACGCACACAGGCGCACGCATACAGGCTCAAACACGTGCACACGCTCACACAAACATTTGCACACGCACACACAGACACATGCACAAATACACGCAGACATGCACACACAAACACATGCATTCACACGTATACACACGCAAGCAGAAAAATACACACACAGACATACACTCGCACACAAGCAAGCATAAAGACAAGCACATGCACAGACACACGCACAAGCATGTGCACACGCAAGCACACAGACACATGCATGAACAGACCTACACACGCGTGAGCATACAAATAGACACGCTCACACAGGCACGCACATTCACACGCACACAAATGCACGCAAACGCACTCAGACATGCACGCACACAGACGCACGCACAGACACATGCACGCACAGACATGCACATAGACACGCAAGCATGCAAATAGACATACACACACACACCGACATACACGTGCACATGTACAGACGCACGCACACGTGCACTTGCACAGACATGCACACAAACGTGCATACGCATGCACACAGACACATGCACAGACATGCACACACACACAGACGCACATGCATACACACGCACACATACAAATAGACACACACGCACAGACACGCATGTGCACACACAGACACTCATGCAAACGTGTGCACGTGCTCACACAGAAACACACGTACACGCGCACACACAGATGCACAAACCCAGACACATGCACACAGGCACATAAATGCACAGACACACATACACACGCATACAAATACACGCACACACATAGGTGCACACAGATACACGCGCACAGACACGCACGCATACAGATGAACACACAGACACGTGCACTCACACACTGAAACACACAGACACAGACGTGCACACTGACTTGTGCATGCGGAAACGCGCACACACAGATGCACACATGCATACACACGCACACGCGTGCACCGAAACACAAGGACACACACAGACACAAGCATAGAAATAGACGCACGCATAGGCACACGTTTTTTATTTTCATTAACTGATTGAACTTCTGAGCACCCAAGGGCCATGATTTTATCAAGTGCGGTTGCTGTGGGGATTTCAGGGGCACGACTGCTCCTCTACAGCCGCTCTGCGGAACTGCGGCGCCTGAGGCGCTAAGGCGGGCTCGGACTAAGGGTGGGCGGTGAGCTGCTCCACGGGCTCGGGAGGCGGTGCCCGGGGCAGGCAGAGGCGCGATTGGCCAGTGCCGGGGATGGGCAGGGACGTCCTCCAATGGCACGGGGTAGGGGGCGGGGTGGAGAGCGGGCTCGAACGCGATTGGCTGGTGCCGGGAATAAAAGACAAGGCGTCTCGCGCCTTTGCGTGAGGGCGGGAATCGTGAGGTGATGCTGCTGCTCCGAGGACGTGAGGTAAGTCTGGGCCGGTGGGGCGGAAAACTGAGGTAATTTGAGGGCGGAGCTGGGGTCTGAGGTAGCTCGAGGGGGGCGGGAGATCTCAGGTAATTTGGGGGGGGGGCGTCTCAGGTAACTTGGGGGAGGGAAATCTGAGGTAATTTCGGGCGGGGGGGGCGCTGGAGTCTGTGGGGACTTGAGCGTGCGGGGCATCTGAGGTAACTTGGGGGGAACCCTGATGTCTGAGGTAACGAGGGGGGCAGGGGATCTGAGGTAAATTCGGGGGGGGGCGCTGGGGTCTGAGGGGACTTGAGTGTGTGGGGCATCTGAGGTAACTTGGGGTGAACCCTGATGTCTGAGGTAACGAGGGGGGCAGGGGATCTGAGGTAAATTCGGGGGGGGGGCGCTGGGGTCTGAGGGGACTTGAGTGTGTGGGGCATCTGAGGTAACTTGGGGGGAACCCTGATGTCTGAGGTAACGAGGGGGGCAGGGGATCTGAGGTAAATTCGGGGGGGGGCGCTGGGGTCTGAGGGGACTTGAGCGTGTGGGGCATCTGAGGTAATTTAAAACGAGCGCTGGTGTCTGAGGTAACGGGGGGCGCAGGGGATCTGATGTAATTTCGAGGAGGGCGGTAAAATCTGAAGGGACTCGTGGGGTCCCGGGGTTAAGGGGACTTTCGGGGGCGCTGGGGCTGGTGACCCGAATTCGGTTTCGGTACCCTTCTCAATAACGGCTGCTCCGCACTGGAAGCAGATCTATTTGCAATTCTATCCATTGCTGCGCTGTGAGAGGCTCTGGGGGCGGGGGGGGTGGTGGAGGGGGGAGTGCGGGGGTGGGGGCGTGACGGCGCGCCGCTTTTTTTTGTTCTGCCTCTGGCTCACGGCTGCACCGGCGGCCACGCATGCGTTGGTTCGAATTCTAAAGTTGTGTCTGGTTTTTACTATTTCGGTGTTGCATAAAACTTGTTTATATTTTGACTAATCTCATCAGGTTTATATTTTGACTAATCTCATCTACTATGTGGTTTCCCCTCAGATATTTTTATTTTTCTAAAAGTTTTATTATTACAATTAATAAACACCCATAAAAATAGGCTGGTTTTCGATTTAAAAAAAAAAAAAATAAAGCGCCTCAGGGATTTTCACTGGCAGCACGCGCCAAATGCAACCTCCCCCCCGCCCCCCGCGCGTCAAGCACCTGCGGGGCGTGGCCAAGGCGGTGGGGACAGTAATGGCGCGGCTGCCATGGCAACAAACTGAGCGGGGCGGGGCCGCAGCTCGGGGTGAAGAGGGGCGGGGCCTGTGCCGGAGGCGTGGCCGCGGTGCAAGGGGGCAGTGCCAGGCTTCCCATGTGACCATCACTGACCGCTTTGTTTCCATTGCATCCTGTTGCTTTCAAAATCTTTATAAATTACGTTTAATTTTAACTGCAATTTCCAATGTTTAACTTTTAAATTTGTTTTAACTTAAGTAATTTAAAACAATGAATTTATGAGTTTTAATTTAAAAATGTTGATCTTTGGAGTTTATATTTATTATTAGAAACATTATTATATATATTATATAAATCTTAAAGTACATATAAATATTATAATTTTAAAATATTAATATTCATACTAACACATTAATATGTATTACATATTGGTATATTAATGTTATGTATTAACAGATAATAATAGGATAACATGATAATATAGTTTATATATTAATATATGAAGATTATGTATACCACATTATTACATTAATGTTATGTAATATTAGTATGTATAGTTATGTTATATTATATTATACTACATGTATTATATATGAATGTTACCTTTATGTTACGTTTCATATGAATGTTTACTTTTAATTTATTTTCTAATATTAAAGTTAGAATACATTTAATTTTTTAAAATGATATTTTAAACATATACCTTAGTTTTTTAAAGTTTGTTGTAATTTCTCACTTTAGTTTTACTTTTTATCCCAGGTTTTTGTCAAGTATTTTATTTTATTTGGTTTAATGGTATCTTTAACCTAAAAATTTTTAAAATTAAACTTTATGTGCTTTTGTCTCACTAAAGTATATAAACTTTAATAATAATCAATAATAGTGTTTATTTTAATTATCAATGCTTATTTATAATATACAAATATTAATTTTACTCTTTAAGTACGTTTAAACACCTTAGTTTTATTTTCTCTAATTTATTTGTTTTTAAATCTGTAAATATTTAGTTTTATTTTTAGAATTCACAGGACAGATAAATTATTAAAATTTAGTTTTTAATATTTTAAAACTTTTACCCCCTTTCCTTTGATTTAAAAATTTATTTTGTATTTTCACTTAATATTTTAAAGTAATATTTATTTTTACTATTGAAATTATTCTAAACCTAATTTTTAAAATGCTAACGGTTCTCTTAAGTTTCCGATAACCTAAATTAATTTATAATTTTTAACTAGCAATTTTTAATTCATTAAAGAAAATAGTTTATTATATTTGAAAATGTAATTATTAAAGTATATTAATTTTCAATGCTTCTTTTGTATTTTTAAATTTCTACTCCTAAGTTTTATTTTCCATATTTCATGCCAGCTTTTTGTAATGTAATTTTTATTTTTTAATTGGTATAATGGTATCCTTAAAATAAAAATTTTTAATATAAAATTTTAATTATTTTTCTTTTTTCTAACTTCTTTTTTGTAATTTTATTTTTACTTGAAATTTATTTGGGTTTAAATCTGTAAATTGTTAAAAATGAAATATGTATTTTTTCTTTAAAATTTTCAGAATAGATAATAATAATAGTTTTTAATATTTTAAAATTTTTACCCTTATATTTCAAATTAGAATTTATTTTCTATTTTCACTTAATATTTAATACTAATATTTATTTTTTCTTTTAAAATTAATTTTAACTTAATTTTTGAATTATACGGTTTTCTTAACGTTCAGATAATCTAACTGCTAATTTATAATTTTTAACTTGGACTTTTTTTTAATTTTTAAAAAATTATTATATTTCAAAAGTATTTATTAAACTATATTTTAAATATTTGCTATTTATTTTTATATTTCTACTTTAAAGCTTTATTTTCTGTTTTTTCATTTCAGCTTTTTGTCATGTAATTTTAATTTCTTAATTGGTTTAATGGTATCTTTAACATTAAATTTTTAAATAATAAATTTTATATACTTGTCTCTACTTTTTTCTAACTTTTAGATAATTAAATTTTAAAAAATCAGTATGATTCATTTTAATTATCAATGCTTACTTATAATCAATTTTAATTCTTAAATATATATTTTAACAATTTATTTTTTTTTTAGAGTATTACAATTTCTTTCTAAATTTTATTTCTACTTGAAATTTATTTGTTTTTAAATCTAAATTGTTATAAATAATTTATTTTCTTTAAAATTTGCAGGATAGATAAATTTAGTTTTTAATATTTTAAAATTTTTACTCATATTTCTAATTAAAATTTATTTTGTATTTTCACTTAACATTTTACATTAATATTTATTTTTACTTCTACAAATTTAAACTTAATTTTTCTATTACAAAGATTTCTTAAGTTTCATAATATTTAATTATTAATTATTAATTTCTAATTTGGATTTTAACTTAATTTACTATTTTACTATTTACTATTTTAATTTTTAACTTAATTTACTATTAAAAATATAATATATTTCAAAACAGTATTGTTTTTTTTTATTTTTTGCCTTTTAACCCAGGTTTTTATCATGTAATTTATAAGGTTTAAATATTCTGTTTAAAAAATTTTAAATACAAAGTTGCATTTATTTGTATTTTTCCTACTTTTTAGATATTTAAATTAGTATTCATCAATATTGATTTTTATTTTGATTTTCAATGCTTATTTATAATGTAATTAATCATTAGAAATAAATATATAATTAATAGCTTTATATTAATGTATGTGTAAATAATTACTTATATCATTATAATATTAAAGTAATTATTTGAATAGTAGTTTGTTTTTTAAATTTTCATCTTGCAATAAGATATAAAAATTTTAATATTTCTTTTTAAGTTGTTTAGTTTAATTTCAAAATTTGAATATTTAACTTAAAATATATAAATTTTTAAAGTTTTCTAAATCAGCTCTTTTCTGTATTAAACTTCATGCTCAGTCTTACACTTTTCCTTTGTCTCCTAAGTTTAGCATAACAGAAGCTCTGCATCCAAGCTCCCAGTTTCGTGTTAGGTGATGGGGAGATTCTGGTAAGTGGGAAAAGCCTGAGCTGAGGAGAATCTGCTCTACCCTGATACGGCCACACCTGGAATATTGTGTCCAGTTCTGGGCACCTAAGTTCAAGAAGGAGAAGGAACTTCTTGAGAAAACCTGGTGACTCCTAATGGTAATCGTGAGAACCGTGGCGATAAAATAAAAATGAAAGAAAGGTCTTTCTCCATGTCCACTTCTCACCTTTTCACCAGGAAAGCGCATTTCATCAACCTTCAGCCTTGTTCTGTTTCTTACCTCACGGTTGCTATAGTTACCAGTTTAACATCTCTATTCCCCTTAAAATGGTGATGACTATGTAAACAATTTCTTTTCTTCTGTAAAAAAAGCATTCTGTGTTCGCTTCAGTCAGGTCAATGTCACCACTACACAATTGCTAACAGCCATTTTATCTTAACCTTACATCAATTATGACTGATGTCTCAGCCCCTAACCACACCTCTCATAGCCAGTTGTTAATCTATTGAAAAATGTTAAAGTCGATGAACTACAGATTTTTCTCTCAGCGTTGGGCAGGGGTGTACAGGGAAAAGGCTTTAAAAATTCTTATGCCAATGAAGCAACCAATTCCTCTTGCAGATCACATACATAAGTCCTACCTAAACCTCTCTCTATCTCTCCTCCAGACATCCCCTGCAGATCCATCCACTGGTGCCAGGGAGGAGACAGATGCTGCAATAAAACATTAAATAAATTGCCATTTTTGTGCACTCTTACCATTTCCAAGCCCAGCTCAACATTAGCTGATACCTGGGGTGCCGCACCACACACGCAAATTTGTCTTGTCGGGAGTTTTGGTTTTGTTGTTGTTGTTGTTGTTGTTGTTGTTGTGCAGCGTAGGGTGGTCTCCTGTGGAGACAGAGGAAGTGTTGGTGGCAGAGGCCGTTGTTGCGGGAGCCTTGAGGCAGGTGTTTGCGGGTGCTGCAGCCCTGGTGCAGGAGGAGCAGGTGGCTCTGTGAAGGCTTTGTCGTGTTAGGGGAGAACAGGGAAGCGTTGTGTTGTTGGAGGCTGAAAAGACAGATGGTTTGTTGGCAGGTGGTTGTCGGTGCAGGGCAGAGGCTGCAGCTCTATTTGCCTGGGTGGTGCGGTGTAAAAGGTGTCGAGCGGATAAGGAGCGGGCTTTTAGGAGTGCACCCAAAGTTAGTATCAATTTGGCAATCGCAGCTACGTTCCCTGGCCCTTGAGGGGCGTCCAGCAGCTGGGGCTGGTGAGCGGGGAGGAGCAGGGGCTGTTGCCTGGGCTTTTGGAGGTGGGGTGGGTGGCTGAGCAAGCAGCCTGGGCTTTTGGGCTTCTGAGGGGCCTAGGGGGGGTGGGCCAGAGATGGCTCTGGGGGGTGTCCCTGTGTCCTGGGCCTCCCAGAAGGAAGCAGCGAAGGGCAGAGACAAAAGGGTCCAGCCTGGGCAAGAGGCTGGTAAAGGTTGGGCTTTTGTGGGGGGGGGGGGGGGGAAGGGGAAAGAGGGCTTGTCGTGGGTGTGGGATCTTGCAGCGGGCGCCAGGGCCCACGGGGAGAGCAGAGTCTTGGCAAAGGGACGATGCCCGTCAGCTCAGCTGCTGGGAATGGGCAGAGCTGGGGTACAGAGAGGAGTGGAGGGAAGAAGAAGGGGGTCAAAGTGGGGCCCTTGGGACTCTGCCGGGGGCTGGCTCTAGAGGGTTGGTATTCTAGCTCACCTCTGTGTGTCTCTCTGGGCAGCTGACGAAGGAGAAAGCCTGGGAGCAGAAGACGACGGGGAAGAGAAGACGAGGACGTCGGGGGACCTTCCAGTGGAGCCTGAAGAAGAAGGAAGAGGAATGGTGAGGCACCCCTGGCTCGAGAGTGGCAAAGAAAGAAAGGAGGAGGAAGAGAGAGGAGGGTGGCTACGCACCTGGGAGGGAAGAGGGAGGCAGGAAGAGCTTAAAGTTAAGTCCAGAGGCACGGAGAAGAGGATGGCGGTGGGCCCTCCAGTTAGTTCGAGAGGGACCAGGAAAGATGAGGGGGGGCTTTGCTCCTGGCCTGGCTTTCCCCTGGAAATTTTGCCCAGGGGCCCAGACCTCCCATGCCAAGTGGTGTCCAAAGGCCCGAGCCGAGGTTTCATCGGCGCCTGGTGGTGAGCCTGGGGCCAGGGCTCCTTCCCACTTGATGCTCACTCTTGTGCTCTTCTTCTTCTTTTCTCCTCCCCTAGGCTCAGGACACCAGGCGTCCTGCATCCGAGCTCCCAGGCTTAGGTTCAACGCTGGGGGAGGTTCTGGTAAGCTGGAAAAGCCCAAGCTGAGGAGGGAGGAACCTTTCCTTTTGGAAGATGTTGGCAAATGGTGGGCCATCTCCTTGCCCTGGTGTCTGCCCGAAAGAGAACACGATAAAGCTTTGGGTGCCCCTTTGACGGAAGACTTGCTCTATTTTTCCTCTTTGTTCCCAGGCTTGGGCAGGGGAGAAAAAGAAGTGTAAATCATGTGGGGCCTCCTGGGGGAGGGCGAGGGCAGGGGGGGGGGGAGAGGGAAAGGAAAAGGAAAAGGGAAAGGGGAGGTGTCTGCAGGCTTGGTGTCTCGCTGTTTGGGACAACTGTGTTGAGCTTTTTAATAATCCTACCTAAATCAATCTCTCTCTCTCTGTCTCTCTCTCTCTGTCTCTCTCTGTCTCTCTCTGTCTCTCTTTCTCACTTTCTCTCTGTCTCTCTTTCTCTCTTTCTCTCTGTCTCTCTTTCTCTCTGTCTCTCTTTCTCTGTCTCCCTCTGTCTCCCTCTGTCTCCCTCTGTCTCCCTCTGTCTCCCTCTGTCTCCCTCTGTCTCCCTCTGTCTCCCTCTGTCTCCCTCTGTCTCCCTCTGTCTCCCTCTGTCTCTCTCTGTCTCCCTCTGTCTCTCTCTGTCTCTCTCTCTCTCTCCTCCAGATATCCCCGGCGGATCCATCCACTGGTGCCAGGGAGGAGACAGATGCTGCAATAAAACATTAAATAAATTGCCATTTTTGTGCACTCTTACCATTTCCAAGCCCAGCTCAACATTAGCTGATACCTGGGGTGCCGCACCACACACGCAAATTTGTCTTGTCGGGAGTTTTGGTTTTGTTGTTGTTGTTGTTGTTGTTGTTGTGCAGCGTAGGGTGGTCTCCTGTGGAGACAGAGGAAGTGTTGGTGGCAGAGGCCGTTGTTGCGGGAGCCTTGAGGCAGGTGTTTGCGGGTGCTGCAGCCCTGGTGCAGGAGGAGCAGGTGGCTCTGTGAAGGCTTTGTCGTGTTAGGGGAGAACAGGGAAGCGTTGTGTTGTTGGAGGCTGAAAAGACAGATGGTTTGTTGGCAGGTGGTTGTCGGTGCAGGGCAGAGGCTGCAGCTCTATTTGCCTGGGTGGTGCGGTGTAAAAGGTGTCGAGCAGATAAGGAGCGGGCTTTTAGGAGTGCACCCAAAGTTAGTATCAATTTGGCAATCGCAGCTACGTTCCCTGGCCCTTGAGGGGCGTCCAGCAGCTGGGGCTGGTGAGCGGGGAGGAGCAGGGGCTGTTGCCTGGGCTTTTGGAGGTGGGGTGGGTGGCTGAGCAAGCAGCCTGGGCTTTTGGGCTTCTGAGGGGCCTAGGGGGGGTGGGCCAGAGATGGCTCTGGGGGGTGTCCCTGTGTCCTGGGCCTCCCAGAAGGAAGCAGCGAAGGGCAGAGACAAAAGGGTCCAGCCTGGGCAAGAGGCTGGTAAAGGTTGGGCTTTTGTGGGGGGCGGGGGCGAAGGGGAAAGAGGGCTTGTCGTGGGTGTGGGATCTTGCAGCGGGCGCCAGGGCCCACGGGGAGAGCAGAGTCTTGGCAAAGGGACGATGCCCGTCAGCTCAGCTGCTGGGAATGGGCAGAGCTGGGGTACAGAGAGGAGTGGAGGGAAGAAGAAGGGGGTCAAAGTGGGGCCCTTGGGACTCTGCCGGGGGCTGGCTCTAGAGGGTTGGTATTCTAGCTCACCTCTGTGTGTCTCTCTGGGCAGCTGACGAAGGAGAAAGCCTGGGAGCAGAAGACGACGGGGAAGAGAAGACGAGGACGTCGGGGGACCTTCCAGTGGAGCCTGAAGAAGAAGGAAGAGGAATGGTGAGGCACCCCTGGCTCGAGAGTGGCAAAGAAAGAAAGGAGGAGGAAGAGAGAGGAGGGTGGCTACGCACCTGGGAGGGAAGAGGGAGGCAGGAAGAGCTTAAAGTTAAGTCCAGAGGCACGGAGAAGAGGATGGCGGTGGGCCCTCCAGTTAGTTCGAGAGGGACCAGGAAAGATGAGGGGGGGCTTTGCTCCTGGCCTGGCTTTCCCCTGGAAATTTTGCCCAGGGGCCCAGACCTCCC
This sequence comes from Phaethornis superciliosus, assembly GCA_023637945.1. Lineage (NCBI taxonomy): Eukaryota > Metazoa > Chordata > Aves > Apodiformes > Trochilidae > Phaethornis > Phaethornis superciliosus. Next base: position 68,654 of record JAJQWJ010000005.1, read on the forward strand.
ATGCCAAGTGGTGTCCAAAGGCCCGAGCCGAGGTTTCATCGGCGCCTGGTGGTGAGCCTGGGGCCAGGGCTCCTTCCCACTTGATGCTCACTCTCGTGCTCTTCTTCTTCTTTTCTCCTCCCCTAGGCTCAGGACACCAGGCGTCCTGCATCCGAGCTCCCAGGCTTAGGTTCAACGCTGGGGGAGGTTCTGGTAAGCTGGAAAAGCCCAAGCTGAGGAGGGAGGAACCTTTCCTTTTGGAAGATGTTGGCAAATGGTGGGCCATCTCCTTGCCCTGGTGTCTGCCCGAAAGAGAACACGATAAAGCTTTGGGTGCCCCTTTGACGGAAGACTTGCTCTATTTTTCCTCTTTGTTCCCAGGCTTGGGCAGGGGAGAAAAAGAAGTGTAAATCATGTGGGGCCTCCTGGGGGAGGGCGAGGGCAGGGGGGGGGAAGAGGGAAAGGAAAAGGAAAAGGGAAAGGGGAGGTGTCTGCAGGCTTGGTGTCTCGCTGTTTGGGACAACTGTGTTGAGCTTTTTAATAATCCTACCTAAATCAATCTCTCTCTCTCTGTCTCTCTCTGTCTCTCTCTGTCTCTCTCTGTCTCTCTCTGTCTCTCTCTTTCTCTCTCTCTCTGTCTCTCTTTCTCTCTGTCTCTCTCTCTGTCTCTCTCTCTGTCTCTCTCTGTCTCTCTTTCTCACTTTCTCTCTGTCTCTCTTTCTCTCTTTCTCTCTTTCTCTATCTGTCTCTGTCTCCCTCTGTCTCTCTCTGTCTCTCTCTGTCTCTCTCTGTCTCTCTCTGTCTCTCTCTCTCTCTCCTCCAGATATCCCCGGCGGATCCATCCACTGGTGCCAGGGAGGAGACAGATGCTGCAATAAAACATTAAATAAATTGCCATTTTTGTGCACTCTTACCATTTCCAAGCCCAGCTCAACATTAGCTGATACCTGGGGTGCCGCACCACACACGCAAATTTGTCTTGTCGGGAGTTTTGGTTTTGTTGTTGTTGTTGTTGTTGTTGTTGTTGTGCAGCGTAGGGTGGTCTCCTGTGGAGACAGAGGAAGTGTTGGTGGCAGAGGCCGTTGTTGCGGGAGCCTTGAGGCAGGTGTTTGCGGGTGCTGCAGCCCTGGTGCAGGAGGAGCAGGTGGCTCTGTGAAGGCTTTGTCGTGTTAGGGGAGAACAGGGAAGCGTTGTGTTGTTGGAGGCTGAAAAGACAGATGGTTTGTTGGCAGGTGGTTGTCGGTGCAGGGCAGAGGCTGCAGCTCTATTTGCCTGGGTGGTGCGGTGTAAAAGGTGTCGAGCGGATAAGGAGCGGGCTTTTAGGAGTGCACCCAAAGTTAGTATCAATTTGGCAATCGCAGCTACGTTCCCTGGCCCTTGAGGGGCGTCCAGCAGCTGGGGCTGGTGAGCGGGGAGGAGCAGGGGCTGTTGCCTGGGCTTTTGGAGGTGGGGTGGGTGGCTGAGCAAGCAGCCTGGGCTTTTGGGCTTCTGAGGGGCCTAGGGGGGGTGGGCCAGAGATGGCTCTGGGGGGTGTCCCTGTGTCCTGGGCCTCCCAGAAGGAAGCAGCGAAGGGCAGAGACAAAAGGGTCCAGCCTGGGCAAGAGGCTGGTAAAGGTTGGGCTTTTGTGGGGGGGGGGGGGGAAGGGGAAAGAGGGCTTGTCGTGGGTGTGGGATCTTGCAGCGGGCGCCAGGGCCCACGGGGAGAGCAGAGTCTTGGCAAAGGGACGATGCCCGTCAGCTCAGCTGCTGGGAATGGGCAGAGCTGGGGTACAGAGAGGAGTGGAGGGAAGAAGAAGGGGGTCAAAGTGGGGCCCTTGGGACTCTGCCGGGGGCTGGCTCTAGAGGGTTGGTATTCTAGCTCACCTCTGTGTGTCTCTCTGGGCAGCTGACGAAGGAGAAAGCCTGGGAGCAGAAGACGACGGGGAAGAGAAGACGAGGACGTCGGGGGACCTTCCAGTGGAGCCTGAAGAAGAAGGAAGAGGAATGGTGAGGCACCCCTGGCTCGAGAGTGGCAAAGAAAAAAAGGAGGAGGAAGAGAGAGGAGGGTGGCTACGCACCTGGGAGGGAAGAGGGAGGCAGGAAGAGCTTAAAGTTAAGTCCAGAGGCACGGAGAAGAGGATGGCGGTGGGCCCTCCAGTTAGTTCGAGAGGGACCAGGAAAGATGAGGGGGGGCTTTGCTCCTGGCCTGGCTTTCCCCTGGAAATTTTGCCCAGGGGCCCAGACCTCCCATGCCAAGTGGTGTCCAAAGGCCCGAGCCGAGGTTTCATCGGCGCCTGGTGGTGAGCCTGGGGCCAGGGCTCCTTCCCACTTGATGCTCACTCTTGTGCTCTTCTTCTTCTTTTCTCCTCCCCTAGGCTCAGGACACCAGGCGTCCTGCATCCGAGCTCCCAGGCTTAGGTTCAACGCTGGGGGAGGTTCTGGTAAGCTGGAAAAGCCCAAGCTGAGGAGGGAGGAACCTTTCCTTTTGGAAGATGTTGGCAAATGGTGGGCCATCTCCTTGCCCTGGTGTCTGCCCGAAAGAGAACACGATAAAGCTTTGGGTGCCCCTTTGACGGAAGACTTGCTCTATTTTTCCTCTTTGTTCCCAGGCTTGGGCAGGGGAGAAAAAGAAGTGTAAATCATGTGGGGCCTCCTGGGGGAGGGCGAGGGCAGGGGGGGGGGAGAGGGAAAGGAAAAGGAAAAGGGAAAGGGGAGGTGTCTGCAGGCTTGGTGTCTCGCTGTTTGGGACAACTGTGTTGAGCTTTTTAATAATCCTACCTAAATCAATCTCTCTCTCTCTGTCTCTCTCTGTCTCTCTCTGTCTCTCTCTGTCTCTCTCTTTCTCTCTCTCTCTGTCTCTCTTTCTCTCTGTCTCTCTCTCTGTCTCTCTCTCTGTCTCTCTCTGTCTCTCTCTGTCTCTCTTTCTCACTTTCTCTCTGTCTCTCTGTCTCTCTGTCTCTCTTTCTCACTTTCTCTCTGTCTCTCTGTCTCTCTTTCTCTCTCTGTCTCTGTCTCTCTCTGTCTCTCTCTGTCTCTCTCTCTCTCTCCTCCAGATATCCCCGGCGGATCCATCCACTGGTGCCAGGGAGGAGACAGATGCTGCAATAAAACATTAAATAAATTGCCATTTTTGTGCACTCTTACCATTTCCAAGCCCAGCTCAACATTAGCTGATACCTGGGGTGCCGCACCACACACGCAAATTTGTCTTGTCGGGAGTTTTGGTTTTGTTGTTGTTGTTGTTGTTGTTGTTGTGCAGCGTAGGGTGGTCTCCTGTGGAGACAGAGGAAGTGTTGGTGGCAGAGGCCGTTGTTGCGGGAGCCTTGAGGCAGGTGTTTGCGGGTGCTGCAGCCCTGGTGCAGGAGGAGCAGGTGGCTCTGTGAAGGCTTTGTCGTGTTAGGGGAGAACAGGGAAGCGTTGTGTTGTTGGAGGCTGAAAAGACAGATGGTTTGTTGGCAGGTGGTTGTCGGTGCAGGGCAGAGGCTGCAGCTCTATTTGCCTGGGTGGTGCGGTGTAAAAGGTGTCGAGCGGATAAGGAGCGGGCTTTTAGGAGTGCACCCAAAGTTAGTATCAATTTGGCAATCGCAGCTACGTTCCCTGGCCCTTGAGGGGCGTCCAGCAGCTGGGGCTGGTGAGCGGGGAGGAGCAGGGGCTGTTGCCTGGGCTTTTGGAGGTGGGGTGGGTGGCTGAGCAAGCAGCCTGGGCTTTTGGGCTTCTGAGGGGCCTAGGGGGGGTGGGCCAGAGATGGCTCTGGGGGGTGTCCCTGTGTCCTGGGCCTCCCAGAAGGAAGCAGCGAAGGGCAGAGACAAAAGGGTCCAGCCTGGGCAAGAGGCTGGTAAAGGTTGGGCCTTTGTGGGGGGGGCGGGGGAGAAGGGGAAAGAGGGCTTGTCGTGGGTGTGGGATCTTGCAGCGGGCGCCAGGGCCCACGGGGAGAGCAGAGTCTTGGCAAAGGGACGATGCCCGTCAGCTCAGCTGCTGGGAATGGGCAGAGCTGGGGTACAGAGAGGAGTGGAGGGAAGAAGAAGGGGGTCAAAGTGGGGCCCTTGGGACTCTGCCGGGGGCTGGCTCTAGAGGGTTGGTATTCTAGCTCACCTCTGTGTGTCTCTCTGGGCAGCTGACGAAGGAGAAAGCCTGGGAGCAGAAGACGACGGGGAAGAGAAGACGAGGACGTCGGGGGACCTTCCAGTGGAGCCTGAAGAAGAAGGAAGAGGAATGGTGAGGCACCCCTGGCTCGAGAGTGGCAAAGAAAGAAAGGAGGAGGAAGAGAGAGGAGGGTGGCTACGCACCTGGGAGGGAAGAGGGAGGCAGGAAGAGCTTAAAGTTAAGTCCAGAGGCACGGAGAAGAGGATGGCGGTGGGCCCTCCAGTTAGTTCGAGAGGGACCAGGAAAGATGAGGGGGGGCTTTGCTCCTGGCCTGGCTTTCCCCTGGAAATTTTGCCCAGGGGCCCAGACCTCCCATGCCAAGTGGTGTCCAAAGGCCCGAGCCGAGGTTTCATCGGCGCCTGGTGGTGAGCCTGGGGCCAGGGCTCCTTCCCACTTGATGCTCACTCTCGTGCTCTTCTTCTTCTTTTCTCCTCCCCTAGGCTCAGGACACCAGGCGTCCTGCATCCGAGCTCCCAGGCTTAGGTTCAACGCTGGGGGAGGTTCTGGTAAGCTGGAAAAGCCCAAGCTGAGGAGGGAGGAACCTTTCCTTTTGGAAGATGTTGGCAAATGGTGGGCCATCTCCTTGCCCTGGTGTCTGCCCGAAAGAGAACACGATAAAGCTTTGGGTGCCCCTTTGACGGAAGACTTGCTCTATTTTTCCTCTTTGTTCCCAGGCTTGGGCAGGGGAGAAAAAGAAGTGTAAATCATGTGGGGCCTCCTGGGGGAGGGCGAGGGGAGGGGGGGGGGAAGAGGGAAAGGAAAAGGAAAAGGGAAAGGGGAGGTGTCTGCAGGCTTGGTGTCTCGCTGTTTGGGACAACTGTGTTGAGCTTTTTAATAATCCTACCTAAATCAATCTCTCTCTCTCTGTCTCTCTCTGTCTCTCTCTGTCTCTCTCTGTCTCTCTCTTTCTCTCTCTCTCTGTCTCTCTTTCTCTCTGTCTCTCTCTCTGTCTCTCTCTCTCTGTCTCTCTCTGTCTCTCTCTGTCTCTCTGTCTCTCTTTCTCACTTTCTCTCTGTCTCTCTTTCTCTCTTTCTCTCTTTCTCTATCTGTCTCTGTCTCCCTCTGTCTCTCTCTGTCTCTCTCTGTCTCTCTCTGTCTCTCTCTGTCTCTCTCTGTCTCTCTCTGTCTCTCTCTCTCTCTCCTCCAGATATCCCCGGCGGATCCATCCACTGGTGCCAGGGAGGAGACAGATGCTGCAATAAAACATTAAATAAATTGCCATTTTTGTGCACTCTTACCATTTCCAAGCCCAGCTCAACATTAGCTGATACCTGGGGTGCCGCACCACACACGCAAATTTGTCTTGTCGGGAGTTTTGGTTTTGTTGTTGTTGTTGTTGTTGTTGTTGTGCAGCGTAGGGTGGTCTCCTGTGGAGACAGAGGAAGTGTTGGTGGCAGAGGCCGTTGTTGCGGGAGCCTTGAGGCAGGTGTTTGCGGGTGCTGCAGCCCTGGTGCAGGAGGAGCAGGTGGCTCTGTGAAGGCTTTGTCGTGTTAGGGGAGAACAGGGAAGCGTTGTGTTGTTGGAGGCTGAAAAGACAGATGGTTTGTTGGCAGGTGGTTGTCGGTGCAGGGCAGAGGCTGCAGCTCTATTTGCCTGGGTGGTGCGGTGTAAAAGGTGTCGAGCGGATAAGGAGCGGGCTTTTAGGAGTGCACCCAAAGTTAGTATCAATTTGGCAATCGCAGCTACGTTCCCTGGCCCTTGAGGGGCGTCCAGCAGCTGGGGCTGGTGAGCGGGGAGGAGCAGGGGCTGTTGCCTGGGCTTTTGGAGGTGGGGTGGGTGGCTGAGCAAGCAGCCTGGGCTTTTGGGCTTCTGAGGGGCCTAGGGGGGGTGGGCCAGAGATGGCTCTGGGGGGTGTCCCTGTGTCCTGGGCCTCCCAGAAGGAAGCAGCGAAGGGCAGAGACAAAAGGGTCCAGCCTGGGCAAGAGGCTGGTAAAGGTTGGGCTTTTGTGGGGGGGCGGGGGAGAAGGGGAAAGAGGGCTTGTCGTGGGTGTGGGATCTTGCAGCGGGCGCCAGGGCCCACGGGGAGAGCAGAGTCTTGGCAAAGGGACGATGCCCGTCAGCTCAGCTGCTGGGAATGGGCAGAGCTGGGGTACAGAGAGGAGTGGAGGGAAGAAGAAGGGGGTCAAAGTGGGGCCCTTGGGACTCTGCCGGGGGCTGGCTCTAGAGGGTTGGTATTCTAGCTCACCTCTGTGTGTCTCTCTGGGCAGCTGACGAAGGAGAAAGCCTGGGAGCAGAAGACGACGGGGAAGAGAAGACGAGGACGTCGGGGGACCTTCCAGTGGAGCCTGAAGAAGAAGGAAGAGGAATGGTGAGGCACCCCTGGCTCGAGAGTGGCAAAGAAAAAAAGGAGGAGGAAGAGAGAGGAGGGTGGCTACGCACCTGGGAGGGAAGAGGGAGGCAGGAAGAGCTTAAAGTTAAGTCCAGAGGCACGGAGAAGAGGATGGCGGTGGGCCCTCCAGTTAGTTCGAGAGGGACCAGGAAAGATGAGGGGGGGCTTTGCTCCTGGCCTGGCTTTCCCCTGGAAATTTTGCCCAGGGGCCCAGACCTCCCATGCCAAGTGGTGTCCAAAGGCCCGAGCCGAGGTTTCATCGGCGCCTGGTGGTGAGCCTGGGGCCAGGGCTCCTTCCCACTTGATGCTCACTCTCGTGCTCTTCTTCTTCTTTTCTCCTCCCCTAGGCTCAGGACACCAGGCGTCCTGCATCCGAGCTCCCAGGCTTAGGTTCAACGCTGGGGGAGGTTCTGGTAAGCTGGAAAAGCCCAAGCTGAGGAGGGAGGAACCTTTCCTTTTGGAAGATGTTGGCAAATGGTGGGCCATCTCCTTGCCCTGGTGTCTGCCCGAAAGAGAACACGATAAAGCTTTGGGTGCCCCTTTGACGGAAGACTTGCTCTATTTTTCCTCTTTGTTCCCAGGCTTGGGCAGGGGAGAAAAAGAAGTGTAAATCATGTGGGGCCTCCTGGGGGAGGGCGAGGGCAGGGGGGGGGGAGAGGGAAAGGAAAAGGAAAAGGGAAAGGGGAGGTGTCTGCAGGCTTGGTGTCTCGCTGTTTGGGACAACTGTGTTGAGCTTTTTAATAATCCTACCTAAATCAATCTCTCTCTCTCTGTCTCTCTCTGTCTCTCTCTGTCTCTCTCTTTCTCTCTCTCTCTGTCTCTCTTTCTCTCTGTCTCTCTCTCTGTCTCTCTCTCTGTCTCTCTCTCTGTCTCTCTCTCTCTCTCTCTCTCTGTCTCTCTCTGTCTCTCTTTCTCACTTTCTCTCTGTCTCTCTTTCTCTCTTTCTCTATCTGTCTCTGTCTCTCTCTGTCTCTCTCTGTCTCTCTCTCTCTCTCCTCCAGATATCCCCGGCGGATCCATCCACTGGTGCCAGGGAGGAGACAGATGCTGCAATAAAACATTAAATAAATTGCCATTTTTGTGCACTCTTACCATTTCCAAGCCCAGCTCAACATTAGCTGATACCTGGGGTGCCGCACCACACACGCAAATTTGTCTTGTCGGGAGTTTTGGTTTTGTTGTTGTTGTTGTTGTTGTTGTTGTTGTGCAGCGTAGGGTGGTCTCCTGTGGAGACAGAGGAAGTGTTGGTGGCAGAGGCCGTTGTTGCGGGAGCCTTGAGGCAGGTGTTTGCGGGTGCTGCAGCCCTGGTGCAGGAGGAGCAGGTGGCTCTGTGAAGGCTTTGTCGTGTTAGGGGAGAACAGGGAAGCGTTGTGTTGTTGGAGGCTGAAAAGACAGATGGTTTGTTGGCAGGTGGTTGTCGGTGCAGGGCAGAGGCTGCAGCTCTATTTGCCTGGGTGGTGCGGTGTAAAAGGTGTCGAGCGGATAAGGAGCGGGCTTTTAGGAGTGCACCCAAAGTTAGTATCAATTTGGCAATCGCAGCTACGTTCCCTGGCCCTTGAGGGGCGTCCAGCAGCTGGGGCTGGTGAGCGGGGAGGAGCAGGGGCTGTTGCCTGGGCTTTTGGAGGTGGGGTGGGTGGCTGAGCAAGCAGCCTGGGCTTTTGGGCTTCTGAGGGGCCTAGGGGGGGTGGGCCAGAGATGGCTCTGGGGGGTGTCCCTGTGTCCTGGGCCTCCCAGAAGGAAGCAGCGAAGGGCAGAGACAAAAGGGTCCAGCCTGGGCAAGAGGCTGGTAAAGGTTGGGCTTTTGTGGGGGGCGGGGGAGAAGGGGAAAGAGGGCTTGTCGTGGGTGTGGGATCTTGCAGCGGGCGCCAGGGCCCACGGGGAGAGCAGAGTCTTGGCAAAGGGACGATGCCCGTCAGCTCAGCTGCTGGGAATGGGCAGAGCTGGGGTACAGAGAGGAGTGGAGGGAAGAAGAAGGGGGTCAAAGTGGGGCCCTTGGGACTCTGCCGGGGGCTGGCTCTAGAGGGTTGGTATTCTAGCTCACCTCTGTGTGTCTCTCTGGGCAGCTGACGAAGGAGAAAGCCTGGGAGCAGAAGACGACGGGGAAGAGAAGACGAGGACGTCGGGGGACCTTCCAGTGGAGCCTGAAGAAGAAGGAAGAGGAATGGTGAGGCACCCCTGGCTCGAGAGTGGCAAAGAAAAAAAGGAGGAGGAAGAGAGAGGAGGGTGGCTACGCACCTGGGAGGGAAGAGGGAGGCAGGAAGAGCTTAAAGTTAAGTCCAGAGGCACGGAGAAGAGGATGGCGGTGGGCCCTCCAGTTAGTTCGAGAGGGACCAGGAAAGATGAGGGGGGGCTTTGCTCCTGGCCTGGCTTTCCCCTGGAAATTTTGCCCAGGGGCCCAGACCTCCCATGCCAAGTGGTGTCCAAAGGCCCGAGCCGAGGTTTCATCGGCGCCTGGTGGTGAGCCTGGGGCCAGGGCTCCTTCCCACTTGATGCTCACTCTCGTGCTCTTCTTCTTCTTTTCTCCTCCCCTAGGCTCAGGACACCAGGCGTCCTGCATCCGAGCTCCCAGGCTTAGGTTCAACGCTGGGGGAGGTTCTGGTAAGCTGGAAAAGCCCAAGCTGAGGAGGGAGGAACCTTTCCTTTTGGAAGATGTTGGCAAATGGTGGGCCATCTCCTTGCCCTGGTGTCTGCCCGAAAGAGAACACGATAAAGCTTTGGGTGCCCCTTTGACGGAAGACTTGCTCTATTTTTCCTCTTTGTTCCCAGGCTTGGGCAGGGGAGAAAAAGAAGTGTAAATCATGTGGGGCCTCCTGGGGGAGGGCGAGGGGAGGGGGGGGGAAGAGGGAAAGGAAAAGGAAAAGGGAAAGGGGAGGTGTCTGCAGGCTTGGTGTCTCGCTGTTTGGGACAACTGTGTTGAGCTTGTTAATAATCCTACCTAAATCAATCTCTCTCTCTGTCTCTCTCTGTCTCTCTCTGTCTCTCTCTTTCTCTCTCTTTCTCTCTCTCTCTGTCTCTCTCTCTGTCTCTCTCTCTGTCTCTCTCTCTGTCTCTCTCTGTCTCTCTCTTTCTCACTTTCTCTCTTTCTCACTTTCTCTCTGTCTCTCTGTCTCTCTTTCTCTCTTTCTCTCTTTCTCTCTTCTCTCTCTCTCTTTCTCTCTTTCTCTCTTTCTCTCTGTCTCTCTCTGTCTCTCTCTGTCTCTCTCTGTCTCTCTCTGTCTCTCTCTGTCTCTCTCTGTCTCTCTCTGTCTCTCTCTCTCTCTCTCTGTCTCTCTCTCTCTCTCTCTCTCTCTCCTCCAGATATCCCCGGCGGATCCATCCACTGGTGCCAGGGAGGAGACAGATGCTGCAATAAAACATTAAATAAATTGCCATTTTTGTGCACTCTTACCATTTCCAAGCCCAGCTCAACATTAGCTGATACCTGGGGTGCCGCACCACACACACAAATTTGTCTTGTCGGGAGTTTTGGTTTTGTTGTTGTTGTTGTTGTTGTTGTTGTTGTGCAGCGTAGGGTGGTCTCCTGTGGAGACAGAGGAAGTGTTGGTGGCAGAGGCCGTTGTTGCGGGAGCCTTGAGGCAGGTGTTTGCGGGTGCTGCAGCCCTGGTGCAGGAGGAGCAGGTGGCTCTGTGAAGGCTTTGTCGTGTTAGGGGAGAACAGGGAAGCGTTGTGTTGTTGGAGGCTGAAAAGACAGATGGTTTGTTGGCAGGTGGTTGTCGGTGCAGGGCAGAGGCTGCAGCTCTATTTGCCTGGGTGGTGCGGTGTAAAAGGTGTCGAGCGGATAAGGAGCGGGCTTTTAGGAGTGCACCCAAAGTTAGTATCAATTTGGCAATCGCAGCTACGTTCCCTGGCCCTTGAGGGGCGTCCAGCAGCTGGGGCTGGTGAGCGGGGAGGAGCAGGGGCTGTTGCCTGGGCTTTTGGAGGTGGGGTGGGTGGCTGAGCAAGCAGCCTGGGCTTTTGGGCTTCTGAGGGGCCTAGGGGGGGTGGGCCAGAGATGGCTCTGGGGGGTGTCCCTGTGTCCTGGGCCTCCCAGAAGGAAGCAGCGAAGGGCAGAGACAAAAGGGTCCAGCCTGGGCAAGAGGCTGGTAAAGGTTGGGCTTTTGTGGGGGGGGGGGGGGGAAGGGGAAAGAGGGCTTGTCGTGGGTGTGGGATCTTGCAGCGGGCGCCAGGGCCCACGGGGAGAGCAGAGTCTTGGCAAAGGGACGATGCCCGTCAGCTCAGCTGCTGGGAATGGGCAGAGCTGGGGTACAGAGAGGAGTGGAGGGAAGAAGAAGGGGGTCAAAGTGGGGCCCTTGGGACTCTGCCGGGGGCTGGCTCTAGAGGGTTGGTATTCTAGCTCACCTCTGTGTGTCTCTCTGGGCAGCTGACGAAGGAGAAAGCCTGGGAGCAGAAGACGACGGGGAAGAGAAGACGAGGACGTCGGGGGACCTTCCAGTGGAGCCTGAAGAAGAAGGAAGAGGAATGGTGAGGCACCCCTGGCTCGAGAGTGGCAAAGAAAAAAAGGAGGAGGAAGAGAGAGGAGGGTGGCTACGCACCTGGGAGGGAAGAGGGAGGCAGGAAGAGCTTAAAGTTAAGTCCAGAGGCACGGAGAAGAGGATGGCGGTGGGCCCTCCAGTTAGTTCGAGAGGGACCAGGAAAGATGAGGGGGGCCTTTGCTCCTGGCCTGGCTTGGGAAAGGGGTGTTGTGCTTGTTAATAATTCTACTTAAACCTCTCTTTTCTCCAGACATCCCCTGTGGACCCATCCACTGGTGCCAGGGAGGAGACAGATGCTGCAATAAAACATTAAATAAATTGCCGTTTTTGTGCACTCTGCCATTTCCAAGCCCAGCTCAACATTAGCTGATACCTGGGGTGCCGCACCACACACGCAAATTTGTCTTGTCAGGAGTTTTGGTTTTGTTGTTGTTGTTGTTGTTGTTGTGCAGCGTAGGGTGGTCTCCTGTGGAGACAGAGGAAGTGTTGGTGGCAGAGGCCGTTGTTGCGTGAGCCTTGAGGCAGGTGTTTGCGGGTGCTGCAGCCCTGGTGCAGGAGGAGCAAGTGGCTCTGTGAAGGCTTTGTCGTGTTAGGGGAGAACAGGGAAGCGTTGTGTTGTTGGAGGCTGAAAAGATGGACAGTGTTTTTGCATGGTGTGTTTGGATGGTGTGTTTGGACGGTGTGTTTGGATGGCATGTTGGAAGGTCGTTGTGTGTGTACGTGGTCATGTGCAGGGCCGAGGCTGCAGCTCAGTTTGCCTGGGTGGTGCAATACAAATTGTTTCAAGAGCGGGCTTCTGCAGAATGCTTTTGTTAAATAAAAATAAAATCCCTGTTTCCTTAATTTAAATGCTCTGTCACTGACAAACATGTTTAAAATAAAACTTGTACTATGAAAAATATTTGAAAGTTTAATAGAAGAGCAAAGTTTTGTTTGCGGGTGCTGCAGCCCTGGTGCAGGAGGAGGAGGTGGCTCTGTGAAGGCTTTGTCTGTGAGCTCGTGTTAGTGGAGAACAGGGAAGCGTTGTGGTGTTGGAAGCTGAAAAGATGGACGGTGTGTTTGGACGGTGTGTTTGGATGGTATGTTTGGACGGTGTGTTTGGATGGTATGTTTGGACGGTGTGTTTGGATGGCGTGTTGGAAGGTCGTCGTGGGTACACGTAGTCATGTGCAGGGCAGAGGCTGCAGCTCAATTTGCCTGGGTGATGTGCAAATGGTGTTGAGTAGGCTTGAGATTGCTTCTATGAAATAAAAATAAAATCCCTGTTTGCGATATCAATGTCAAAATATGTTTAAAATAAAATTGTTCCATGTAAAATGTTGAAAAGTTTAATAAAGGAGCAAAGAAAAGTTATAGTCTACTACAATTTTTTTTGTTTAGTGATTCCGCTGTACCTTATTCCCCTTGAAATTTCTCTCCTTTTGGCTCTCAAATTTCTCTCCACTTGGCTTTCAAATTTCTGTCCTTTTCCCCCTCGAATTTTTCTCCCCTTCCCCCTGAAATTTCTCTTTATTTGGCTCTCAAATTCTCTCCATTTGCCTCAAATTTCTGTCCTCTTCCCCCTGGAATTTCTCTCCTTTTCCCCTGGAATTTCTCAGCCTTGCTCTCTAGAATTTCTCTCCTTTTCTCAGGAATTATTCTCCATTTTTTATGTCACTTTTCTCTGGCTGTTCTCTGAAATTTTTCTCTCCCTTTCTCTCTGATTTTTTTCTCTTTCCCCCGGGAATTCCTCTCACTTTCCCCCTACAATTACTCTGCTTTTCTCCCTGAAATTTCTCTGCCTTTTGGTTCTCAAAGTTCAGTCTTTTCCCCCTGGAATTCCTCGGCCTTGCTCTCTAGAATTTCTCTCCTTTTCTCAGGAATTTTTCTCCATTTTTATGTCACTTTTCTCTTGCTGTTCTGTAAAATTTTTCTCTCCATTTTTCTCTGTTTTTTTTGGCCTTTCCCCCTCAAAATTTTTGGCCTTACCCCCTGAAATTTTTCGGCCTTTCTCCCTGGAATTTCTTTCCCTTTCTCCCTGGAATTTCTCTTCTTTCCCCCTGGAATTTCTGTGCATTTCCCCATAGGAATTTCTCTCCTTTTCCTACTGGAATTTCTCTTCCCTTCCCCCCTGGAATTTTTCCGCCTTTGCCCCTGAAATTTTTCTGCATTTCTCCATGGAATTTGTCTGCATTTTTCCCTGGAATTTCTCTCCCTTTCTCCTTGGAATTTCTGTCTTTTCCCCCTGGAATTTCTTGGCCTTGCACTCATGAATTTCCTCTTTTTCTCAGGAATTTTTCCCCCTTTTTATGTCACTTTTCTCTGGCTGTTCTCTGAAATTTTTCTCTCCCTTTTTCTCTGATTTTTTTCTCTTTCCCCCTGGAGTTTGTCTGCCTTTCCCCCTGGAATTTCTCTCCTATTCCCCCTGGAGTTTCTCTGCCTTTCCCCCTGGAATTTCTCTCCTGTTCCTCCTGGAATTTTTCCGCCTTTCCCCCTGAAATTTTTCAGCATTTCCCCCTGAAATTTTTCAGCATTTCTCCCTAGAATTTCTCTCCCTTTCTCAGAAATTTTTCCGCCTTTTTATGTCACTTTTCTTTGGCTGTTCTCTGAAATTTTTCTCTCCCTTTCTCTGATTTTTTTCTCTTTCCCCCTGGAGTTTCTCTGCCTTTCCCCCCTGAATTTCTCCCATTCCCCCTGGAATTTTTCCGCCTTTCCCCTTGAAATTTTTCTGCATTTCCCCCTTGAATTTCTCTCGCTTTCCCCCTGGAATTTCTTGGCCGTGCACTCTGGAATTTCTCCTTTTCTCTGGAGTTTTCTCCCTTTTTATGTTTCCTTTCTATGGCTGTTCTCTGAAATTTTTCTCTCCCTTTTTCTCTGATTTTTTTCTCTTTCCTCCTGTAGTTTGTCTGCCTTTCCCCCTGGAATTTCTCTCCCATTGTTCCTGGAATTTTTCCGCCTTTCTCCCTGGAATTTTTCAGCATTTCTCTCTGGAATTTCTCTCCCTTTCCCCCTGGAATTTCTTGGCCTTGCACTCTGGAATTTCTCTCCTTTTCTCTGGAGTTTTCTCCCTTTTTATGTCACTTTTCTCTGGCTGTTCTCTGAAATTTTTTTCTCCCTTTTTCTCTTAATTTGTCTCTCTTTCCCCGTGGAATTTCTCTCCCTTTCTCCCTGGGATTTCTCTCACGTTCCTCCTGGAATTTTTCCGCCTTTCCCCCTGAAATTTTTCAGCATTTCTCCCTGGAATTTCTCTTTCTCCCTGGAATTTCTCTCCCTTTCTCCCTGGAATTTCTCTCCTTTTCACCCTGGAATTTCTTGGCCTTGCTTTCTGGAATTTTTCCGCCTTTTTATGTCACTTTTCTCTGGCTGTTCTCTGAAATTTTTCTCTCCCTTTCTCTCTTGATTTTTTTTATCTTTCCCCCTGGAATTTCTCTCTCATTCCCCCTGGAATTTCTCTCCCTTTCTCTGTCACTTTTCCTTGGCTATTTTTTGTAATTTTTTTCTCCCTTTTCCCCTGAGAGTTCTCTCTTTCTGAGTATTTTTTCTCTCTGAATTTTTTCTCTCTCTCTCTGAATTTTTTCTGTTTTTTTCTGAATTTCTCTCCCCTTCTCTTTGAAATTTTTTCTTTTTTTCTCCCTGAAATTTCTCCCCCTTTCCCCCCTGGACCGTCTCCCCCTTTCCCCCTGGACCTTCTCTCCCTTTCCCCCTGGAACTTCTCCCCCTTTCCTCCTGGAACTTCTCTCCCTTGACTGCTAATTAATATTTCATGAGAGCTTTGATGTATTCCTCTTGTCCATCTTAGCTACATTTTTAAGAGTGCTGTAGTTAGATGCAGTCAACTGCTGCTTCAGTTCATGTTCCTATGGTACTACCTGGTAATGTTAGAAGTTTGGACAAGCCATAAGAAAGCTTGATTTATATGGGATATTTGGTCAGGTTTATCAGGTCTTCATATTTGAATTTCTGGGCTGCTAGGGACTCAGTGTAACTTGCAAGGTAACTCAGGGTAATTTGGTAGAAACAGTTTTATCCCTGGGAGGTCAGTGCTGGCTGCTCCCCTTGTGTTCACATCGTCCCACAGACTCAGTTGCTGGTGGAGACTCTTCTGCTACAGGTGTGGTGTGAGTATCAACTTCAAACTGAGGTCTTCCAGTAAGGGTGACAGACTACACATTTTACTATTTTGCTCAAAGGATTTTATTGGGGAAAGAGCAGCTAGCATTCAGAAAAGGGAATATAGTAACTTTGTCTTTTTCCAATTACTTGGTTAGTCATCAGATAACACGTTCCCATAAAGTTACAAGCCTACATCCTACAGATCTAGCTTTTGACATCTGTTGTTGAGGAAATTCTTCTGTCTGCCAAGTATTACTTTTATCCTATTTTAACCTACTCCTTTTTATCTGTTAATTTCTGTAATGATTTTCTGAAAGACATGAAAGTATAGTTTTCACTTATGAAGTTGCAGAGATAGCTTAATGATAACAAATTACACTTTACCAGATTGTGTGTGGGAAACACTTGGACTTAATTGAATCACTTGTTTCATCCAATTCAAGTATCATTTGCAAATGCATATAATTATATCTACACAGACTTATACACACTTCACAATTTGTACATAAATATATTCATGATCGGGTCATCTGATCATATTTAGCAGTGGGAGAGAAGAAGAATTTCTCCTACTTGGACTCTGGGATGCCCTTGTATTTGTACCACTTGGATTCCTTATTTTTTTCTTTCCTGTTTCAGTCATGGCCATGAGTTGAGTGTTTCTCATTGAGTGTTTCACTTTTTCATCCTTATATAAATACATGATAATGGAAAATAATTAAAGCAAAGTTAGGCCAAGAGTACTTGTCAATATCTGTGGGGCAAAGTGAACTGTGTGCTCTTCTCTTATGCGTAGGCAAGACATTCAAAAGAGCACAGAAGTGGTGTTAGTTATTAGTCAATTGGAGCAGCTAATCCCAGCTAACAAACAGGATACCCATACAGCATGACACCATGCTCAGCAATAAATGCTGAGGGTAGAAAGGGGAACATTCAATATTTGTTTTCCCAAGTATCTGTTACATGTGATGAAGCCCTGCTCCCCTGAACACCTTCCTGCTGATGGGGAATAGCAAATGAGTTCCTTATTTTGTTTTGTTTATGTGCATCTTGCTTTACCTATTAAATTGTCTTTATCTTAACCCATGAATTTTCTCACTTTCTTTCTTCCAGTTCTGAGGACGTTGCTGTGTGGGTCTGAGCTGCTGGTCAGGTTAAGCCACAACCACCATTTTCCTTCGGTGTTACTTCTACTCCAGAAGAATCAACATTTTTACTGTTGATTGTCCTCCCTTCCGAGATGTCTTCTGTACCTACACACACTTGCTTGAAAGAAGATAACAGAAATCAACTGCTTCAGCACTAGGTTTAGCTGTTGTCTTGCAGAGGATCACTCTGTACAGCAAACCAGATAGTGCCACCAGGGCCATGTGTGTGCTTGGTTTTGGAGCATTTTCCTAGCAGCTGATGGAGATTCATGGAATCAGTATTTAAGTATGAACTCTTTGTCAGTGTCTTAATTTGCTTCATGATTTGGATGTCTAGTTCCTTTTGTTTTTTCAGGTTTGGGGTTTGTTGTTTTGTTTTTTTTTTCCAGTAGAGGTACTATTAGTTTCTTTAACTTGCAGTCTTTTCCTGCTTTTTAACTGGGCTTCCTGGACCATTACCTGGTTGTCACTTTTGTGAGCAGCCTCTGTAGCAGGACATCACTACTAATTAATATTTGCATGGGAGCTTTGATGTATTCCTCTTGTCCCTCTTAGCTACATCTGTAAGAGTGCTGTAGTTAGATGCAGTCGAACACCCAATGTTTGAGTAGTGATTTGGGTGACATTCCTGATGCCCTTCACCTCCCAGGGCCAGGGGACTCCATCTCCATCTCATCTCCTCCAGCAGGCACTGAGGGCCTGGGAGGAGCAGAACCTGGGTGCAGGGAACAGGGCACAGGCTTCAGCTGCTGCAGGGGCACTGGGGGGAGGCAGCACACCCGTGTCAGAGCTGTGAGGAGGAGGAGAGGAGAGAAGAGCAGCAGCAGCATCTCCCTGTGCTGGCCATGGCCATGGCACCTGCTGGGGGAGCTGGGAAGGGGCGTGACAGGCCTTGGGTTGGTGTTGGTCTTTGTTTCACACTGGGTGAATTGGTAATTACATTTTCACTTGAATTGTCAGTTAAATTTCTCCAGGTTGAAGCTGCCTTGCCCACAGTGGAAACTGCCAGCAGGAAACCTGGTACCAGACTGAGCTGGAGCTGGGGCACTGGATCAGAACATGGGGCCTGGATCTCCACTGGTGAAGCTGCCTCACATTGGAGGCCTGTGCTGGGCCACTGCCAGGTCCTGCCACTTTGGGGGGGTGGGAGTGCAGCTCCTGCTCCCTGCAGCACCACGGGGGCTATTGGTGTGTGGTGAATAAATAGCTGCTACCACTTGACTACAAGTATCTGAGTTTAATATTGATTACATGCTGGATAATCAATTTACAAGCATTTAAAAAATAATGAATCATTAGTTTACAAATATTGTCTGATTACTAAACACTTAAAAATTAGTTAATAAATACAGAAAGTATCATATAACTAAGGTGCATTCAAAAATGCTATTCAGTAGTCTAAACCTGTACTGGTGCAAATTCAGGCCATTTCCACAAGTCCTGTTACTTACTTGGGAGAAGAGGCCAACACCCACTTCATTACAACCTCCTTTCAGGTAGTTGTAGAGTGCAGTAAGGTGTCTCTTCTCCAAAGTAAACAATCCCAGTTCCCTCAGCCTTTCCTCATAGGATGTCTTCTCTAAACCCTTCACCAGCTTGGTGGCTCCAGCAGGCATTTGTAGAGTCCTCTGATCCATTGTGCTTCATTAGAGGGCCGTCTGCAGTACCGTCTGCAGTACCGCGTTTTAGCCACAGGATGGCAGCACTCACGGCGGAAAACGGGAGAAAATAATAAACAGCGGCGCTGCAGAAATGATTTGACAATGTTGTGTAAAGCAACTGCTTTATACTGGAGCTGCCAATTTTACCCTTAGAATTTTTTTATCTGTGTTAATGGAACATTGAATTGCTTTAAGTTGCTCCTGATTTTGAGATAAATGCCTGGACATGTTTGGCGTTGACCCCTTCCCATACCATGAGCATTGAAAGGAGCTGTCTGGTAAGAAACAAAGATTTAAGAAAGGGCTTTGCTCTGTATTGCAGCTGGGAGGTTCAGTTCCATCCCAGAGTTGGTTTGTTGCAGCTGGAGCTCACAGAGGGGGATCACCAGGCTGTTTGCACGACATGCATGTGACTGTCCATCCAGTTATTTCCCAGGATGATAAAGACTCCCCTTTATGATGGGGTCTGTCCTCTACCTGAGAGTCTCCTATAAACTATAAGCATCCGGGGCGGGGAGAAGAGCGGAAGTGGCGGAGTTGCGGGGCGGAGTAATGGCGGCGCGGGGCGGGGCGGTGCCATTCCGCACCGGTCCCGAGCGTCCGGTCCTGGGAGGCAGGGTCGATATCTGTCAGCTGATGGAATCCAATAAAAATGAGCCGTGAACCTGCTTAAGGAGGTGCTTGCTTAATTTTTTGCGAAAGTTCAGTTTTAAGGGGAGCTGCCTGACTCGAGCAGTGACTGGAAGAAAGGGGTGGGGGGGGTGGGGGGGTGGCTGGAGCTGCCCTTGGGTGGCGCCGATGACTGCTGGGGGCGCTGGGAGGGGGTTAAATGGGTCCTGGGGGGCAGGGGGTAACGGGGACGCTGCTGGGCGCTTTTCTTTTTGGATCTTTTATTATTTTTTTTCCCCTTTTTTTGTTTTTTTTTTGGCTTTTTTTCGGCGGTCGTTGCGCCCCCCGGTGGCGAAAAGGCGGCACTGCAGCAGCGCGGCGCCGGTGACCTGGCCTCGGTGCTGTGCGCATGCGCGGTAGCTCTGTGTACGGCATCATGGCGGCGCCGTCTCGCCCCGTACGGAATGGCGGCGTCCGTCTCTTCCCGCCTCCGCCGCTCTTGACGGAGCCGGCGGTCAGAGCGCGGAACGCCAGATCTGCGTTCCCTCCGCCGCGCCGTCCCCCTCCGGGGCGAGGAGAGGAGCGGAAGCGGCGGGGGTGCGGGGCGGGGGGGGTGAGGGGGGGAGTAATGGCGGCGCGGGGCGGTGCGGTGCCATTCCGCACCGGTCCCGAGCGTCGGGTCCTGGGGGGCAGTGGGTAACGGGGACGCCGCTGGGCGTTTTTCTTTTGGAACTAATTTTTTTTTTAATTTTTAAAATTTTTTTTTCTTTTCCCCGCTTTTTTTCGGCGGTCGTTGCGCCCCCCGGTGGCGAAAAGTCGGCACTGCAGCAGCGCGGCGGCTCTGTGTACGGCATAATGGCGGCGCCGTCTCGCCCCGTACGAAATGGCGGCGTTTGTCTCTCGCCCTGTACGGAATCATGGCGGCGCCCGTCTCTTCCCGCCTTTTTTTACTGTCGCGCACGCGCAGAAGTAAGGAGTCGCTCCCGCCGGCGTCTCGATAGTGCCTGGTCCTCCAGGGAGGCCGTCTTCACTCCGTCTCCATGGTGCCTGGTCCTCCGGCGCATGCGCAGAAGAAACCCTTTTTTTTTTTTTTTCCACGAGGCGCATGCGCAGCAGCGCCGGGTGACGTCAGAAACGAGGGCTATAAAAGGCGGGAACCGCGCCATTTCATGAAGGACGAAAAGCGGCGTTCTCTCGTGCGGTATGCGGCGGCGCGGCTCCGAGCCGAGCCGAGCCGCGGCGTCCGCTTCTTCCGCCTCCGCCGCCGTTTGCGGAGCCGGCGGCCAGAGCGCGGAACGCCAGATCTGCGTTCGCTCCGCCGCGCCGTCCGCCTCCGGGGCGAGGAGAGGAGCGGAAGCGGCGGGGGTGCGGGGCGGGGCGGGGCGGGGGGGGCGGGAGGGGGAGTAATGGCGGCGCGGTGCCATTCCGCACCGGTCCCGAGCGTCGGGTCCTGGGGGGCAGTGGGTAACGGGGACGCCGCTGGGCGTTTTTCTTTTGGAACTAATTTTTTTTAATTTTTTAAATTTTTTTTTCTTTTCCCCGCTTTTTTTCGGCGGTCGTTGCGCCCCCCGGTGGCGAAAAGACGGCACTGCAGCAGCGCGGCGGCTCTGTGTACGGCATAATGGCGGCGCCGTCTCGCCCCGTACGAAATGGCGGCGTTTGTCTCTCACCCTGTACGGAATCATGGCGGCGCCCGTCTCTTCCCGCCTTTTTTTGCTGTCGCGCACGCGCAGAAGTAAGGAGTCGCTCCCGCCGCCGTCTCGATAGTGCCTGGTCCTCCAGGGAGGCCGTCTTCACTCCGTCTCCATGGTGCCTGGTCCTCCGGCGCATGCGCAGAAGTAAGGAGTCGCTCCCGCCGCCGTCTCGATAGTGCCTGGTCCTCCGGGGAGGCCGTCAGCACTCCGTCTCCATGGTGCCTGGTCCTCCGGCGCATGCGCAGAAGAAACCCTTTTTTTTTTTTTTTCCCACGCGGCGCATGCGCAGCAGCGCCGGGTGACGTCAGAAACGAGGGCTATAAAGGGCGGGAACCGCGCCATTTCATGAAGGACGAAAAGCGGCGTTCTCTCGTGCGGTATGCGGCGGCGCGGCTCCGAGCCGAGCCGGGCCGCCGCGTCCGCTTCTTCCGCCTCCGCCGCCGTTTGCGGAGCCGGCGGCCAGAGCGCGGAACGCCAGCCCGGCGGGGGGCGCCGACCGCCGTCGCTCCGCCGCGCCACCCGCTTCCGGGGCGAGGAGAGGGGCGGAAGAAGCGGCGGAAACGGCGGAGAGGGGGGGTGAGTAAAGGCGGCGCGGCGCGTTTCGTTTCCTCCCCGGTGTCGTGTGTCGCCCCGGGGCAGGCGGGGAGTTCGGAAGCGGGGGCGGGGCGGGCGGGCGGGCTAGCAGCCCCCTCCTGTCCCTGGCTTCTGCTCGCCAGTTCCTCCGGGGCGAGGAACGTGCTGCGCGGGGCTTTGGGGAGGGGAGGGGGAGGGGGAGGGGGAAGGGCCGGCGGCTGCACCGGCACCGGGGTGGGAAACGGAGGGGAGGGGAGGGGAAGGGAAAGGGGGGGGGGGGGGGGGGGGTGTGGAGGAGGTTCTGTAATTCTGTACCTCCAAGAACTGCAGGTAGATGGGTGTCTGATGCTGGGGGTACCTTTGTTCCTCAGCCTTCCGAAACTCCCCACGATCTTGGAGGCAGATTTGCCACCCATGCTGGTCTGGAGGCCAGATCCTCAGGGGTTTTAAAGAAGAGTGGAAACGTTGGAGCACGAGTACGTCAGTCCTGCTACCAGTTTGCAAAACCCAGCAGCTCTGTTGCCTTCTCTGCGCAAAGGCCCTGAGTTCTTTTGAAAACTACGACTCCAGGCATGCAGGGTGAGTACTTAAAAATGAGGCTTTGGGTTCTTTTTGGCGACAGAGGAGGCCTGCAGCTCAGATGGGTCAAATGAAGGTAAGCGCTTCATCTCTTAGAGCCTACCAGCTCGGTGCAGTTAGATGGGGGGGAAAAAACCCAAAAAACCTCGAGCTAACTAGTAACTATAAGCACGAGTGTTTACCAGTCCTAGAAGCAGACGGTGTCTGAGAAACTTGCTGTTAATTTCAGCAAGCCCAGCTTACTTACAAGAGACTGAGCTGAACGCGGAAGGCAGTACAGGACAGGAAATTACCTTTATCCTGGCCCAAACCAGGACACTGTTTAAAAACCTGAATTTCTGCTGAAGGAGGTTTGCTCGAGACCGTAAAGAGGAATCCAGCTGTATTGCACAGGCACAGGAAAGAAACCCTCGTATCTTTTCCCCCAAAACCCTCAGCCGTAGCCTCTGCTCCTGCTGCAGCTGATTTCTGCTGGCTATATGTCCTGGTTTGGGCCAGGATAAAGGTGATTTTCTGGTTTGTACTTTTGCTTTCAGCTCAGTCTCTTGTAAGTAGTTGCACTTGCTGAAACAAACAGCAAGTTTCTCAGACAGTGTCTGCTTCTAGGACTGGTAACTCTCGGTGTTTATAGTTACAGCCAGAGACTGGCGTGCAGAGCCAAGGACACTGCTCAGCTCTGAGGAACATTTTACCCTCCAGAAGGAGTAAGGAGGTCCCACCTGAACCCCTCCTTTGGGGAGGACCGGACAAGATAGATGCCAGAACTGACCAAACAGAGTATTCCATCCCAATACACGTCATACTCGGTATAAATTGGAGGGATGACAAGGGTCAAACACTTCCTTCCTGCTTCCTTCTTCTTCTTCTTCTTCTTCTTCTTCTTCTCCTGTCCTCCCTGCTCCCTTCGGCATCCGGAGAGGATTCCGTCCGTTCGTCTGCCTGTGCTCCTGATCCCTGCCAGCCGGAATCTGTGTGTTCCTGCCCCCAGCTCCCGACTGCTGCCGACTCCAGGAGTCCAGCCTGGACTTTCCCAGGGCTGCCCTGCAGCCTCGGTGCTGACGTGAGAGTTATTGGGGGGAAGGGGGGAGGAACGTGGGATCAATTTTCCTGTCTGTTTGTATATATTTAGTAATTTTTCCCTATTTATCATTACTGTTTCATGGAAGTTGTGTAGTTTAGTTTCCAGCCCAGAAGTCCCTCTTCCTTATCCTCTCTCTTGTCTTTTAAAGTGAGGAGAGAGAGTTTAATATATAAATCTGTTATTCGGTGTAATTGCCGGGCCAGTGTTAAACCGTGACACTATAAAAGCTTTATTTTGTCATCTGTGTCAGTGATGTTAGTGGATGTACCCTCGGTCCTTTCCCGAATGCCCGGTTCGGCTACCTTGGTGAAAACGTGCAAGCCAAACAGGTAAAGAAATCTGAGAAGGAGAGTAGAAACTGGGGAGGCTAGATTTGGGGGGTGGGCGGGCGGGCGGGCGGCTGTGTGTTGGGGTTCTTGGGGGGGTTTTGCCTTGTTTTGGTGGGGAAGTTGAGGTGGGTGGTATTGGAGACGGGGCAAGACTCTGCCACCGAGGAGAGTGAAACGTGAAGGTCAGTTGTGTAATGGGGTCGATACCTGTCAGCTGATGGAATCCAATAAAAATGAGCCGTGAACCTGCTTAAGGAGGTGCTTGCTTAATTTTTTGCGAAAGTTCAGTTTTAAGGGGAGCTGCCTGACTCGAGCAGTGACTGGAAGAAAGGGGTGGGGGGGGTGGGGGGGTGGCTGGAGCTGCCCTTGGGTGGCGCCGATGACTGCTGGGGGCGCTGGGAGGGGGTTAAATGGGTCCTGGGGGGCAGGGGGTAACGGGGACGCTGCTGGGCGCTTTTCTTTTTGGATCTTTTATTATTTTTTTTCCCCTTTTTTTGTTTTTTTTTTGGCTTTTTTTCGGCGGTCGTTGCGCCCCCCGGTGGCGAAAAGGCGGCACTGCAGCAGCGCGGCGCCGGTGACCTGGCCTCGGTGCTGTGCGCATGCGCGGTAGCTCTGTGTACGGCATCATGGCGGCGCCGTCTCGCCCCGTACGGAATGGCGGCGTCCGTCTCTTCCCGCCTCCGCCGCTCTTGACGGAGCCGGCGGTCAGAGCGCGGAACGCCAGATCTGCGTTCCCTCCGCCGCGCCGTCCCCCTCCGGGGCGAGGAGAGGAGCGGAAGCGGCGGGGGTGCGGGGCGGGGGGGGTGAGGGGGGGAGTAATGGCGGCGCGGGGCGGTGCGGTGCCATTCCGCACCGGTCCCGAGCGTCGGGTCCTGGGGGGCAGTGGGTAACGGGGACGCCGCTGGGCGTTTTTCTTTTGGAACTAATTTTTTTTTTAATTTTTAAAATTTTTTTTTCTTTTCCCCGCTTTTTTTCGGCGGTCGTTGCGCCCCCCGGTGGCGAAAAGTCGGCACTGCAGCAGCGCGGCGGCTCTGTGTACGGCATAATGGCGGCGCCGTCTCGCCCCGTACGAAATGGCGGCGTTTGTCTCTCGCCCTGTACGGAATCATGGCGGCGCCCGTCTCTTCCCGCCTTTTTTTACTGTCGCGCACGCGCAGAAGTAAGGAGTCGCTCCCGCCGGCGTCTCGATAGTGCCTGGTCCTCCAGGGAGGCCGTCTTCACTCCGTCTCCATGGTGCCTGGTCCTCCGGCGCATGCGCAGAAGAAACCCTTTTTTTTTTTTTTTTCCACGAGGCGCATGCGCAGCAGCGCCGGGTGACGTCAGAAACGAGGGCTATAAAAGGCGGGAACCGCGCCATTTCATGAAGGACGAAAAGCGGCGTTCTCTCGTGCGGTATGCGGCGGCGCGGCTCCGAGCCGAGCCGAGCCGCGGCGTCCGCTTCTTCCGCCTCCGCCGCCGTTTGCGGAGCCGGCGGCCAGAGCGCGGAACGCCAGATCTGCGTTCGCTCCGCCGCGCCGTCCGCCTCCGGGGCGAGGAGAGGAGCGGAAGCGGCGGGGGTGCGGGGCGGGGCGGGGCGGGGGGGGCGGGAGGGGGAGTAATGGCGGCGCGGTGCCATTCCGCACCGGTCCCGAGCGTCGGGTCCTGGGGGGCAGTGGGTAACGGGGACGCCGCTGGGCGTTTTTCTTTTGGAACTAATTTTTTTTTAATTTTTTAAATTTTTTTTTCTTTTCCCCGCTTTTTTTCGGCGGTCGTTGCGCCCCCCGGTGGCGAAAAGACGGCACTGCAGCAGCGCGGCGGCTCTGTGTACGGCATAATGGCGGCGCCGTCTCGCCCCGTACGAAATGGCGGCGTTTGTCTCTCACCCTGTACGGAATCATGGCGGCGCCCGTCTCTTCCCGCCTTTTTTTGCTGTCGCGCACGCGCAGAAGTAAGGAGTCGCTCCCGCCGCCGTCTCGATAGTGCCTGGTCCTCCAGGGAGGCCGTCTTCACTCCGTCTCCATGGTGCCTGGTCCTCCGGCGCATGCGCAGAAGTAAGGAGTCGCTCCCGCCGCCGTCTCGATAGTGCCTGGTCCTCCGGGGAGGCCGTCAGCACTCCGTCTCCATGGTGCCTGGTCCTCCGGCGCATGCGCAGAAGAAACCCTTTTTTTTTTTTTTTTCCCACGCGGCGCATGCGCAGCAGCGCCGGGTGACGTCAGAAACGAGGGCTATAAAGGGCGGGAACCGCGCCATTTCATGAAGGACGAAAAGCGGCGTTCTCTCGTGCGGTATGCGGCGGCGCGGCTCCGAGCCGAGCCGGGCCGCCGCGTCCGCTTCTTCCGCCTCCGCCGCCGTTTGCGGAGCCGGCGGCCAGAGCGCGGAACGCCAGCCCGGCGGGGGGCGCCGACCGCCGTCGCTCCGCCGCGCCACCCGCTTCCGGGGCGAGGAGAGGGGCGGAAGAAGCGGCGGAAACGGCGGAGAGGGGGGGTGAGTAAAGGCGGCGCGGCGCGTTTCGTTTCCTCCCCGGTGTCGTGTGTCGCCCCGGGGCAGGCGGGGAGTTCGGAGGCGGGGGCGGGGCGGGCGGGCGGGCTAGCAGCCCCCTCCTGTCCCTGGCTTCTGCTCGCCAGTTCCTCCGGGGCGAGGAACGTGCTGCGCGGGGCTTTGGGGAGGGGAGGGGGAGGGGGAGGGGGAAGGGCCGGCGGCTGCACCGGCACCGGGGTGGGAAACGGAGGGGAGGGGAGGGGAAGGGAAAGGGGGGGGGGGGGGGGGGGGGTGTGGAGGAGGTTCTGTAATTCTGTACCTCCAAGAACTGCAGGTAGATGGGTGTCTGATGCTGGGGGTACCTTTGTTCCTCAGCCTTCCGAAACTCCCCACGATCTTGGAGGCAGATTTGCCACCCATGCTGGTCTGGAGGCCAGATCCTCAGGGGTTTTAAAGAAGAGTGGAAACGTTGGAGCACGAGTACGTCAGTCCTGCTACCAGTTTGCAAAACCCAGCAGCTCTGTTGCCTTCTCTGCGCAAAGGCCCTGAGTTCTTTTGAAAACTACGACTCCAGGCATGCAGGGTGAGTACTTAAAAATGAGGCTTTGGGTTCTTTTTGGCGACAGAGGAGGCCTGCAGCTCAGATGGGTCAAATGAAGGTAAGCGCTTCATCTCTTAGAGCCTACCAGCTCGGTGCAGTTAGATGGGGGGGAAAAAACCCAAAAAACCTCGAGCTAACTAGTAACTATAAGCACGAGTGTTTACCAGTCCTAGAAGCAGACGGTGTCTGAGAAACTTGCTGTTAATTTCAGCAAGCCCAGCTTACTTACAAGAGACTGAGCTGAACGCGGAAGGCAGTACAGGACAGGAAATTACCTTTATCCTGGCCCAAACCAGGACACTGTTTAAAAACCTGAATTTCTGCTGAAGGAGGTTTGCTCGAGACCGTAAAGAGGAATCCAGCTGTATTGCACAGGCACAGGAAAGAAACCCTCGTATCTTTTCCCCCAAAACCCTCAGCCGTAGCCTCTGCTCCTGCTGCAGCTGATTTCTGCTGGCTATATGTCCTGGTTTGGGCCAGGATAAAGGTGATTTTCTGGTTTGTACTTTTGCTTTCAGCTCAGTCTCTTGTAAGTAGTTGCACTTGCTGAAACAAACAGCAAGTTTCTCAGACAGTGTCTGCTTCTAGGACTGGTAACTCTCAGGTGTTTATAGTTACAGCCAGAGACTGGCGTGCAGAGCCAAGGACACTGCTCAGCTCTGAGGAACATTTTACCCTCCAGAAGGAGTAAGGAGGTCCCACCTGAACCCCTCCTTTGGGGAGGACCGGACAAGATAGATGCCAGAACTGACCAAACAGAGTATTCCATCCCAATACACGTCATACTCGGTATAAATTGGAGGGATGACAAGGGTCAAACACTTCCTTCCTGCTTCCTTCTTCTTCTTCTTCTTCTTCTTCTTCTTCTCCTGTCCTCCCTGCTCCCTTCGGCATCCGGAGAGGATTCCGTCCGTTCGTCTGCCTGTGCTCCTGATCCCTGCCAGCCGGAATCTGTGTGTTCCTGCCCCCAGCTCCCGACTGCTGCCGACTCCAGGAGTCCAGCCTGGACTTTCCCAGGGCTGCCCTGCAGCCTCGGTGCTGACGTGAGAGTTATTGGGGGGAAGGGGGGAGGAACGTGGGATCAATTTTCCTGTCTGTTTGTATATATTTAGTAATTTTTCCCTATTTATCATTACTGTTTCATGGAAGTTGTGTAGTTTAGTTTCCAGCCCAGAAGTCCCTCTTCCTTATCCTCTCTCTTGTCTTTTAAAGTGAGGAGAGAGAGTTTAATATATAAATCTGTTATTCGGTGTAATTGCCGGGCCAGTGTTAAACCGTGACACTATAAAAGCTTTATTTTGTCATCTGTGTCAGTGATGTTAGTGGATGTACCCTCGGTCCTTTCCCGAATGCCCGGTTCGGCTACCTTGGTGAAAACGTGCAAGCCAAACAGGTAAAGAAATCTGAGAAGGAGAGTAGAAACTGGGGAGGCTAGATTTGGGGGGTGGGCGGGCGGGCGGGCGGCTGTGTGTTGGGGTTCTTGGGGGGGTTTTGCCTTGTTTTGGTGGGGAAGTTGAGGTGGGTGGTATTGGAGACGGGGCAAGACTCTGCCACCGAGGAGAGTGAAACGTGAAGGTCAGTTGTGTAATGGGGTCGATACCTGTCAGCTGATGGAATCCAATAAAAATGAGCCGTGAACCTGCTTAAGGAGGTGCTTGCTTAATTTTTTGCGAAAGTTCAGTTTTAAGGGGAGCTGCCTGACTCGAGCAGTGACTGGAAGAAAGGGGTGGGGGGGGTGGGGGGGTGGCTGGAGCTGCCCTTGGGTGGCGCCGATGACTGCTGGGGGCGCTGGGAGGGGGTTAAATGGGTCCTGGGGGGCAGGGGGTAACGGGGACGCTGCTGGGCGCTTTTCTTTTTGGATCTTTTATTATTTTTTTTCCCCTTTTTTTGTTTTTTTTTTGGCTTTTTTTCGGCGGTCGTTGCGCCCCCCGGTGGCGAAAAGGCGGCACTGCAGCAGCGCGGCGCCGGTGACCTGGCCTCGGTGCTGTGCGCATGCGCGGTAGCTCTGTGTACGGCATCATGGCGGCGCCGTCTCGCCCCGTACGGAATGGCGGCGTCCGTCTCTTCCCGCCTCCGCCGCTCTTGACGGAGCCGGCGGTCAGAGCGCGGAACGCCAGATCTGCGTTCCCTCCGCCGCGCCGTCCCCCTCCGGGGCGAGGAGAGGAGCGGAAGCGGCGGGGGTGCGGGGCGGGGGGGGTGAGGGGGGGAGTAATGGCGGCGCGGGGCGGTGCGGTGCCATTCCGCACCGGTCCCGAGCGTCGGGTCCTGGGGGGCAGTGGGTAACGGGGACGCCGCTGGGCGTTTTTCTTTTGGAACTAATTTTTTTTTAATTTTTAAAATTTTTTTTTCTTTTCCCCGCTTTTTTTCGGCGGTCGTTGCGCCCCCCGGTGGCGAAAAGACGGCACTGCAGCAGCGCGGCGGCTCTGTTTGCGGCATAATGGCGGCGCCGTCTCGCCCCGTACGAAATGGCGGCGTTTGTCTCTCGCCCTGTACGGAATCATGGCGGCGCCCGTCTCTTCCCGCCTTTTTTTACTGTCGCGCACGCGCAGAAGTAAGGAGTCGCTCCCGCCGGCGTCTCGATAGTGCCTGGTCCTCCAGGGAGGCCGTCTTCACTCGGTCTCTATGGTGCCTGGTCCTCCGGCGCATGCGCAGAAGTAAGGAGTCGCTCCCGCCGCCGTCTCGATAGTGCCTGGTCCTCCGGGGAGGCCGTCAGCACTCCGTCTCCATGGTGTCTGGTCCTCCGGCCCATGCGCAGAAGAAACCCGGCTTTTTTGACACGGCGGAAAAGGAGGAAAAGTGACGTTCTCTCGTGAGGCGCGGCACGAGAGATTTTTTTTTTTTTTTCTCACGGCTGCTGCCTCTTGTCACAGCTCCCCCTCCTTTCGTGCTCCGGCCCCCCGTGCGTGTCTCCGGCTCTCACCTCCGTGTTCCTTTCGTTGTCCCTGGACCCTCCCCCGGGACCATTCTTTAATTCATCTTCTCTTTAAAGAAATTCAAGGGATTGCATAACCTCTGGAGTTACGATGTTTTTGTGTTCACAGAAATTTCATTACTTCAGGTAGAGTAATCACTGTAACTCATCTATAATAAATCTCTCCAATATAATATTCTAGAGAATACGTTTTCTGATTAAGCATAACCACCAGGTTAGAGACGTACTTGTTCATTTTTTTTGTTTTGCTTGTGTAAGCTTCCACTTCCTTTAGGGTAAATTATTTATGAAGGTAAGGACCTGTATCTGGCACAGTTCCCAGCTGGGGTCTGTATTTCATACAGACACTCTTGGCACTGCTGAAATGATTTGACCATGTTGTATAAAACAACTGCTTTACACTGGAGCTGCCACTTTTACCCTTGGAATTTTTTTATCTGTGTTAATGGAACATAAGTCTCAGTCAATGCATCCTACCACTGTACATGATTATTTTGAGTATTTACAGTCTACAAACTGCCATTATTATTCCAAGTGGAAGAGTAAAAGTCTAACTAATGTTAAATCACAGGAGTTCAGCTACAATTTCATGTCAATGGCAGCCTCCGGCCCAATCACTCCAATAAGCAGTCAAGCAGTTTTCAGTTTTCCCAAATATTTAACATTTATGCCTCTAATTCTACTGTGTCCTCAAAAGCAGCTGACAGAACCAGCTGTGTGCTCTCCTGCCCTTTTATTCCTGGCAGTTTTTGGCCCTGCCACTTCCCCAGATGGTGGTGGGATGGGTGGTGGGTGGTGCCTGGGGTACATAACCCCCCCACATCTGGCCAGGGCTTTCAGCCTGTTTTGATGCTGTGCTGGCTTCAGGGGTCTGCTGGTCTTGCAGTTAGTGGCAGCTGGGGAGCTCCTTGGGTCAGTGTTTTTGGGAGCTCGTGGACACAGAGGCATCAGGTTTCTGCAAGTCTCTGAGTCAGTAGTCTGTGTAGGCAGAAGGGCATTTCTAGCTCTCATGTTTTGCTCCTGTTGGTAGCTTCATGTGGGATATTTTGGGGTTATAAAGTCTTTTAATATTCTATTTAATATTCCTTGTGCAGATTATGAATAGGAACTTGGTGGCTACAGGACTGATGCAGGTGGCTGAGGGGTGGAATATTTGTGGTTTTTGGTACTAAAGCAAAGTTGTATCCAGATTGGTGGTGGTGCTGTGGGTGGGGTTCCGTGTGAGGGTTAGGGCCAGCAAAAGTTTTCAGTGGTCACTCTGTGGATTTGAGCTCCAGGTCAGGATAGTTGGAGTTCTGGAGCTGAAATTATCCAGAAGAACGTTAGTACTTGGGTTTTGTGTAATTTTATTTTCTAGTTCTAGGGACTTTTTTAATTAAGTCTCTCCAAGTAGTATGTGACAGTGCATCAGCTTTTCAACTTTCTCCTTTTGGCCTCCCATGGATATGTGTAGATACTCCTCAGCCTATAATATTGGGTACTATGAGGTTTAGAAAATGATAAAGCTTACCTTTCCAGGGAGCTTGGGATTGAAATAGACACGCCAGAGGAGGTATGACACTCCATCCAAATTGCACCTTTCTGATTTTGGTCATCCATGGTGCAGGTGACCTTAGATTCAGCCTTAATAAATCCATATTCTTCTGCTCTGAACCTTGTCCCCATCTCACTGCTGGAAATTTCTGATGTGCTTTAGTGACCATTTTCTGGTTCTCTGTGGCCCGAGTCTTTTGGTTGCCCCAGGTGTCAAACTGCAGCTGTGGACAGGGGGAGTGGTGAGGGATAGGGGAAGGGTTTAGGCTTAGGGGGTGATGTTCTCAGATGGGTTGCAGGTGAGGCTCCTTCATCCCAGGCGGAGACAGTCAAGGAGAGGAGGGGTTTTTCCAGGGGACTGTGAGAAAGAGGTGGGTCAGGACAATTGCATATAAGCCTCCAGGTGGGTTTAAGGGCTGAGTCTGTGTGTGGAGTGAATCAGTGGCTTCTGGATGAGCTGTCTGCAAAGTCTTCATCTTCCAGCTTCTAAAACTGAAGGTGGCTGCAAAAAAAAAGATACACTACAAAGAACAGGTGAGTGGTTTACTTTCTGAATATCCACAGTTCTTTAAGTGTTCTTGAAGAGCTGATGATACTGTTAGGGCAAAGTTATATGAATGCAGACAATTTTTACTTGTGCTGGAAAGCCAAGCCTGAATGTTTTGAATTTTGCAGCGGAAATTTGAAATAAGGACGGAGGGGCTGAGGGGTGGACTGTTTGTGGTTTTAGGTACTACAGGAAAATGGTATCCAGATTGTTGGTGGTGCTGTGGGTAGGGTTCCGTGTGAGGGTTAGGGCCAGCAAAAGTTTTCAGTGGTCACTCTGTGGATTAGTTTGCCAGGCCTGTTTATATGGAATTTTGGAGCCATACAGAGCAACTGTGGGAGAGTGGACGAGGGGTGGAATATTTGAGGTTTTTGGTACTAAAGCAAAGCTGTATCCAGATTGGTGGTGGTGCTGTGGGTGGGGTTCCGTGTGAGGGTTAGGGCCAGCAAAAGTTTTCAGTGGTCACTCTGTGGATTTGAGCTCCAGGTCAGGATAGTTGGAGTTCTGGAGCTGAAATTATCCAGAAGAACGTTAGTACTTGGGTTTTGTGTAATTTTATTTTCTAGTTCTAGGGACTTTTTTAATTAAGTCTCTCCAAGTAGTATGTGACAGTGCATCAGCTTTTCAACTTTCTCCTTTTGGCCTCCCATGGATATGTGTAGATACTCCTCAGCCTATAATATTGGGTACTATGAGGTTTAGAAAATGATAAAGCTTACCTTTCCAGGGAGCTTGGGATTGAAATAGACACGCCAGAGGAGGTATGACACTCCATCCAAATTGCACCTTTCTGATTTTGGTCATCCATGGTGCAGGTGACCTTAGATTCAGCCTTAATAAATCCATATTCTTCTGCTCTGAACCTTGTCCCCATCTCACTGCTGGAAATTTCTGATGTGCTTTAGTGACCATTTTCTGGTTCTCTGTGGCCCGAGTCTTTTGGTTGCCCCAGGTGTCAAACTGCAGCTGTGGACAGGGGGAGTGGTGAGGGATAGGGGAAGGGTTTAGGCTTAGGGGGTGATGTTCTCAGATGGGTTGCAGGTGAGGCTCCTTCATCCCAGGCGGAGACAGTCAAGGAGAGGAGGGGTTTTTCCAGGGGACTGTGAGAAAGAGGTGGGTCAGGACAATTGCATATAAGCCTCCAGGTGGGTTTAAGGGCTGAGTCTGTGTGTGGAGTGAATCAGTGGCTTCTGGATGAGCTGTCTGCAAAGTCTTCATCTTCCAGCTTCTAAAACTGAAGGTGGCTGCAAAAAAAAAGATACACTACAAAGAACAGGTGAGTGGTTTACTTTCTGAATATCCACAGTTCTTTAAGTGTTCTTGAAGAGCTGATGATACTGTTAGGGCAAAGTTATATGAATGCAGACAATTTTTACTTGTGCTGGAAAGCCAAGCCTGAATGTTTTGAATTTTGCAGCGGAAATTTGAAATAAGGACGGAGGGGCTGAGGGGTGGACTGTTTGTGGTTTTAGGTACTACAGGAAAATGGTATCCAGATTGTTGGTGGTGCTGTGGGTAGGGTTCCGTGTGAGGGTTAGGGCCAGCAAAAGTTTTCAGTGGTCACTCTGTGGATTAGTTTGCCAGGCCTGTTTATATGGAATTTTGGAGCCATACAGAGCAACTGTGGGAGAGTGGACGAGGGGTGGAATATTTGAGGTTTTTGGTACTAAAGCAAAGCTGTATCCAGATTGGTGGTGGTGCTGTGGGTGGGGTTCCGTGTGAGGGTTAGGGCCAGCAAAAGTTTTCAGTGGTCACTCTGTGGATTTGAGCTCCAGGTCAGGATAGTTGGAGTTCTGGAGCTGAAATTATCCAGAAGAACGTTAGTACTTGGGTTTTGTGTAATTTTATTTTCTAGTTCTAGGGACTTTTTTAATTAAGTCTCTCCAAGTAGTATGTGACAGTGCATCAGCTTTTCAACTTTCTCCTTTTGGCCTCCCATGGATATGTGTAGATACTCCTCAGCCTATAATATTGGGTACTATGAGGTTTAGAAAATGATAAAGCTTACCTTTCCAGGGAGCTTGGGATTGAAATAGACACGCCAGAGGAGGTATGACACTCCATCCAAATTGCACCTTTCTGATTTTGGTCATCCATGGTGCAGGTGACCTTAGATTCAGCCTTAATAAATCCATATTCTTCTGCTCTGA
The DNA here is from genome assembly GCA_023637945.1 of Phaethornis superciliosus. Classification (NCBI taxonomy): domain Eukaryota; kingdom Metazoa; phylum Chordata; class Aves; order Apodiformes; family Trochilidae; genus Phaethornis; species Phaethornis superciliosus. Next base: position 101,542 of record JAJQWJ010000005.1, read on the forward strand.
ACCTTGTCCCCATCTCACTGCTGGAAATTTCTGATGTGCTTTAGTGACCATTTTCTGGTTCTCTGTGGCCCGAGTCTTTTGGTTGCCCCAGGTGTCAAACTGCAGCTGTGGACAGGGGGAGTGGTGAGGGATAGGGGAAGGGTTTAGGCTTAGGGGGTGATGTTCTCAGATGGGTTGCAGGTGAGGCTCCTTCATCCCAGGCGGAGACAGTCAAGGAGAGGAGGGGTTTTTCCAGGGGACTGTGAGAAAGAGGTGGGTCAGGACAATTGCATATAAGCCTCCAGGTGGGTTTAAGGGCTGAGTCTGTGTGTGGAGTGAATCAGTGGCTTCTGGATGAGCTGTCTGCAAAGTCTTCATCTTCCAGCTTCTAAAACTGAAGGTGGCTGCAAAAAAAAAGATACACTACAAAGAACAGGTGAGTGGTTTACTTTCTGAATATCCACAGTTCTTTAAGTGTTCTTGAAGAGCTGATGATACTGTTAGGGCAAAGTTATATGAATGCAGACAATTTTTACTTGTGCTGGAAAGCCAAGCCTGAATGTTTTGAATTTTGCAGCGGAAATTTGAAATAAGGACGGAGGGGCTGAGGGGTGGACTGTTTGTGGTTTTAGGTACTACAGGAAAATGGTATCCAGATTGTTGGTGGTGCTGTGGGTAGGGTTCCGTGTGAGGGTTAGGGCCAGCAAAAGTTTTCAGTGGTCACTCTGTGGATTAGTTTGCCAGGCCTGTTTATATGGAATTTTGGAGCCATACAGAGCAACTGTGGGAGAGTGGACGAGGGGTGGAATATTTGAGGTTTTTGGTACTAAAGCAAAGCTGTATCCAGATTGGTGGTGGTGCTGTGGGTGGGGTTCCGTGTGAGGGTTAGGGCCAGCAAAAGTTTTCAGTGGTCACTCTGTGGATTTGAGGTCCAGGTCAGGATAGTTGGAGTTCTGGAGCTGAAATTATCCAGAAGAACGTTAGTACTTGGGTTTTGTGTAATTTTATTTTCTAGTTCTAGGGACTTTTTTAATTAAGTCTCTCCAAGTAGTATGTGACAGTGCATCAGCTTTTCAACTTTCTCCTTTTGGCCTCCCATGGATATGTGTAGATACTCCTCAGCCTATAATATTGGGTACTATTAGGTTTAGAAAATGATAAAGCTTACCTTTCCAGGGAGCTTGGGATTGAAATAGACACGCCAGAGGAGGTATGACACTCCATCCAAATTGCACCTTTCTGATTTTGGTCATCCATGGTGCAGGTGACCTTAGATTCAGCCTTAATAAATCCATATTCTTCTGCTCTGAACCTTGTCCCCATCTCACTGCTGGAAATTTCTGATGTGCTTTAGTGACCATTTTCTGGTTCTCTGTGGCCCGAGTCTTTTGGTTGCCCCAGGTGTCAAACTGCAGCTGTGGACAGGGGGAGTGGTGAGGGATAGGGGAAGGGTTTAGGCTTAGGGGGTGATGTTCTCAGATGGGTTGCAGGTGAGGCTCCTTCATCCCAGGCGGAGACAGTCAAGGAGAGGAGGGGTTTTTCCAGGGGACTGTGAGAAAGAGGTGGGTCAGGACAATTGCATATAAGCCTCCAGGTGGGTTTAAGGGCTGAGTCTGTGTGTGGAGTGAATCAGTGGCTTCTGGATGAGCTGTCTGCAAAGTCTTCATCTTCCAGCTTCTAAAACTGAAGGTGGCTGCAAAAAAAAAGATACACTACAAAGAACAGGTGAGTGGTTTACTTTCTGAATATCCACAGTTCTTTAAGTGTTCTTGAAGAGCTGATGATACTGTTAGGGCAAAGTTATATGAATGCAGACAATTTTTACTTGTGCTGGAAAGCCAAGCCTGAATGTTTTGAATTTTGCAGCGGAAATTTGAAATAAGGACGGAGGGGCTGAGGGGTGGACTGTTTGTGGTTTTAGGTACTACAGGAAAATGGTATCCAGATTGTTGGTGGTGCTGTGGGTAGGGTTCCGTGTGAGGGTTAGGGCCAGCAAAAGTTTTCAGTGGTCACTCTGTGGATTAGTTTGCCAGGCCTGTTTATATGGAATTTTGGAGCCATACAGAGCAACTGTGGGAGAGTGGACGAGGGGTGGAATATTTGAGGTTTTTGGTACTAAAGCAAAGCTGTATCCAGATTGGTGGTGGTGCTGTGGGTGGGGTTCCGTGTGAGGGTTAGGGCCAGCAAAAGTTTTCAGTGGTCACTCTGTGGATTTGAGCTCCAGGTCAGGATAGTTGGAGTTCTGGAGCTGAAATTATCCAGAAGAACGTTAGTACTTGGGTTTTGTGTAATTTTATTTTCTAGTTCTAGGGACTTTTTTAATTAAGTCTCTCCAAGTAGTATGTGACAGTGCATCAGCTTTTCAACTTTCTCCTTTTGGCCTCCCATGGATATGTGTAGATACTCCTCAGCCTATAATATTGGGTACTATGAGGTTTAGAAAATGATAAAGCTTACCTTTCCAGGGAGCTTGGGATTGAAATAGACACGCCAGAGGAGGTATGACACTCCATCCAAATTGCACCTTTCTGATTTTGGTCATCCATGGTGCAGGTGACCTTAGATTCAGCCTTAATAAATCCATATTCTTCTGCTCTGAACCTTGTCCCCATCTCACTGCTGGAAATTTCTGATGTGCTTTAGTGACCATTTTCTGGTTCTCTGTGGCCCGAGTCTTTTGGTAGCCCCAGGTGTCAAACTGCAGCTGTGGACAGGGGGAGTGGTGAGGGATAGGGGAAGGGTTTAGGCTTAGGGGGTGATGTTCTCAGATGGGTTGCAGGTGAGGCTCCTTCATCCCAGGCGGAGACAGTCAAGGAGAGGAGGGGTTTTTCCAGGGGACTGTGAGAAAGAGGTGGGTCAGGACAATTGCATATAAGCCTCCAGGTGGGTTTAAGGGCTGAGTCTGTGTGTGGAGTGAATCAGTGGCTTCTGGATGAGCTGTCTGCAAAGTCTTCATCTTCCAGCTTCTAAAACTGAAGGTGGCTGCAAAAAAAAAGATACACTACAAAGAACAGGTGAGTGGTTTACTTTCTGAATATCCACAGTTCTTTAAGTGTTCTTGAAGAGCTGATGATACTGTTAGGGCAAAGTTATATGAATGCAGACAATTTTTACTTGTGCTGGAAAGCCAAGCCTGAATGTTTTGAATTTTGCAGCGGAAATTTGAAATAAGGACGGAGGGGCTGAGGGGTGGACTGTTTGTGGTTTTAGGTACTACAGGAAAATGGTATCCAGATTGTTGGTGGTGCTGTGGGTAGGGTTCCGTGTGAGGGTTAGGGCCAGCAAAAGTTTTCAGTGGTCACTCTGTGGATTAGTTTGCCAGGCCTGTTTATATGGAATTTTGGAGCCATACAGAGCAACTGTGGGAGAGTGGACGAGGGGTGGAATATTTGAGGTTTTTGGTACTAAAGCAAAGCTGTATCCAGATTGGTGGTGGTGCTGTGGGTGGGGTTCCGTGTGAGGGTTAGGGCCAGCAAAAGTTTTCAGTGGTCACTCTGTGGATTTGAGCTCCAGGTCAGGATAGTTGGAGTTCTGGAGCTGAAATTATCCAGAAGAACGTTAGTACTTGGGTTTTGTGTAATTTTATTTTCTAGTTCTAGGGACTTTTTTAATTAAGTCTCTCCAAGTAGTATGTGACAGTGCATCAGCTTTTCAACTTTCTCCTTTTGGCCTCCCATGGATATGTGTAGATACTCCTCAGCCTATAATATTGGGTACTATGAGGTTTAGAAAATGATAAAGCTTACCTTTCCAGGGAGCTTGGGATTGAAATAGACACGCCAGAGGAGGTATGACACTCCATCCAAATTGCACCTTTCTGATTTTGGTCATCCATGGTGCAGGTGACCTTAGATTCAGCCTTAATAAATCCATATTCTTCTGCTCTGAACCTTGTCCCCATCTCACTGCTGGAAATTTCTGATGTGCTTTAGTGACCATTTTCTGGTTCTCTGTGGCCCGAGTCTTTTGGTTGCCCCAGGTGTCAAACTGCAGCTGTGGACAGGGGGAGTGGTGAGGGATAGGGGAAGGGTTTAGGCTTAGGGGGTGATGTTCTCAGATGGGTTGCAGGTGAGGCTCCTTCATCCCAGGCGGAGACAGTCAAGGAGAGGAGGGGTTTTTCCAGGGGACTGTGAGAAAGAGGTGGGTCAGGACAATTGCATATAAGCCTCCAGGTGGGTTTAAGGGCTGAGTCTGTGTGTGGAGTGAATCAGTGGCTTCTGGATGAGCTGTCTGCAAAGTCTTCATCTTCCAGCTTCTAAAACTGAAGGTGGCTGCAAAAAAAAAGATACACTACAAAGAACAGGTGAGTGGTTTACTTTCTGAATATCCACAGTTCTTTAAGTGTTCTTGAAGAGCTGATGATACTGTTAGGGCAAAGTTATATGAATGCAGACAATTTTTACTTGTGCTGGAAAGCCAAGCCTGAATGTTTTGAATTTTGCAGCGGAAATTTGAAATAAGGACGGAGGGGCTGAGGGGTGGACTGTTTGTGGTTTTAGGTACTACAGGAAAATGGTATCCAGATTGTTGGTGGTGCTGTGGGTAGGGTTCCGTGTGAGGGTTAGGGCCAGCAAAAGTTTTCAGTGGTCACTCTGTGGATTAGTTTGCCAGGCCTGTTTATATGGAATTTTGGAGCCATACAGAGCAACTGTGGGAGAGTGGACGAGGGGTGGAATATTTGAGGTTTTTGGTACTAAAGCAAAGCTGTATCCAGATTGGTGGTGGTGCTGTGGGTGGGGTTCCGTGTGAGGGTTAGGGCCAGCAAAAGTTTTCAGTGGTCACTCTGTGGATTTGAGCTCCAGGTCAGGATAGTTGGAGTTCTGGAGCTGAAATTATCCAGAAGAACGTTAGTACTTGGGTTTTGTGTAATTTTATTTTCTAGTTCTAGGGACTTTTTTAATTAAGTCTCTCCAAGTAGTATGTGACAGTGCATCAGCTTTTCAACTTTCTCCTTTTGGCCTCCCATGGATATGTGTAGATACTCCTCAGCCTATAATATTGGGTACTATGAGGTTTAGAAAATGATAAAGCTTACCTTTCCAGGGAGCTTGGGATTGAAATAGACACGCCAGAGGAGGTATGACACTCCATCCAAATTGCACCTTTCTGATTTTGGTCATCCATGGTGCAGGTGACCTTAGATTCAGCCTTAATAAATCCATATTCTTCTGCTCTGAACCTTGTCCCCATCTCACTGCTGGAAATTTCTGATGTGCTTTAGTGACCATTTTCTGGTTCTCTGTGGCCCGAGTCTTTTGGTAGCCCCAGGTGTCAAACTGCAGCTGTGGACAGGGGGAGTGGTGAGGGATAGGGGAAGGGTTTAGGCTTAGGGGGTGATGTTCTCAGATGGGTTGCAGGTGAGGCTCCTTCATCCCAGGCGGAGACAGTCAAGGAGAGGAGGGGTTTTTCCAGGGGACTGTGAGAAAGAGGTGGGTCAGGACAATTGCATATAAGCCTCCAGGTGGGTTTAAGGGCTGAGTCTGTGTGTGGAGTGAATCAGTGGCTTCTGGATGAGCTGTCTGCAAAGTCTTCATCTTCCAGCTTCTAAAACTGAAGGTGGCTGCAAAAAAAAGATACACTACAAAGAACAGGTGAGTGGTTTACTTTCTGAATATCCACAGTTCTTTAAGTGTTCTTGAAGAGCTGATGATACTGTTAGGGCAAAGTTATATGAATGCAGACAATTTTTACTTGTGCTGGAAAGCCAAGCCTGAATGTTTTGAATTTTGCAGCGGAAATTTGAAATAAGGACGGAGGGGCTGAGGGGTGGACTGTTTGTGGTTTTAGGTACTACAGGAAAATGGTATCTAGATTGTTGGTGGTGCTGTGGGTAGGGTTCCGTGTGAGGGTTAGGGCCAGCAAAAGTTTTCAGTGGTCACTCTGTGGATTAGTTTGCCAGGCCTGTTTATATGGAATTTTGGAGCCATACAGAGCAACTGTGGGAGAGTGGACGAGGGGTGGAATATTTGAGGTTTTTGGTACTAAAGCAAAGCTGTATCCAGATTGGTGGTGGTGCTGTGGGTGGGGTTCCGTGTGAGGGTTAGGGCCAGCAAATTTTTTGCTGTGGTGACTCTGCCCCCAGTCCCTCCCCGTTTGTTGCCATCCCTCCCAGTTCCCTTTGTGTCATGCCTGTACCCCCCACTTTTCCCAGTGTCTCCCTTGGCTGGTAGCAACGGCAAGTAATCGGTGGGGGGCATGGGTAGCAACTGGAAAGTAATGGGCGGGGAATAAGGGCACTGGGAGGGGTTAAAGCTTTAAATGAATATGTGAATGCAAAGGAGCCGTTTTCACAGGAAGAAAGTGAATATGCAGACTTATGGATCCAGAATACTATTTCACTTACTGTACCTCTCCTCACATTAAATCTAAAGAGGAGAAGAATAAACTGAAAGAAAAAGATGAGGAGAGGTAGGAACCTTTAGATCATTTACTCCCCTCCATGTCCAAACAATCAGTCTTTGGCTGCTCCACCGTTACCAACTGTATTTCCACCACTTCCATCGGTGGAAGATAATCAGCCAACTGCAGAAAAAAGAAACAGGAAACTAGGGAAAAACTGCAAGAAATATTTTGTGTATTTATGTGAGTGTATATTGTGCTACTCTGTTTTACTGTTTCTAAGAGATTTGTTTTAGATTACCTACAGAAAAGTCGTACCCGTGGTCTGTAGCGACATCTTGTGACCTTGTGTGGTAACTTCACACAGCTGTGTAAAATTCTGATTGAATGTATGTCTGTGTGAGTGACAGGGTGTGAATGAGACACAGTGTATTGGTGAAGTGTATGTGGCTGGACAGAGATGGATCAAGCGACTGGTGTGAGTTGTTGGAATAAAATAAGAAATACTTTAGTATGGTGGAATAGGCTGAGTAAGGTGTTGAAATTTAAATAGCCTGGTAACCTAGAAAGGGCCGCTATGGCTGTAATATCTCGAGTAGGCATCATGGGGGCTGAACAAAGTAAAGAAATTACTTCCAGAAGCCAAATATAATAGGAGAAATTTAATCTTGAAATGAAATATAAATATCCAAAGTGGTGGGGAAAAGTTTCAAATTAATTTATGTACTCTGACAAAAATGAGGAAAAAATTAGTCCCTCAGTATGGTATAAAAAGGGAGAGATTGGGAAACTAGATATGGGTACAATAGAAGTTCAAATAACAGATCCACATGACCCAATCAGGATTAAACAATATCCTATTTCAATGGAGGGACAAAAAGGGTTAAAGCCAGTAGTAGACAGGCTCTTAGAGCAAGGGACTTCAGAACCATGCATGTCCCTGCATAATACACCAATCCTGCCTGTAAAGAAATCCAACGGAACATACCGAATGGTGCAGGATTTACGGGCAGTAAATCAAAGAACTGTTACTAAATTTCCTGTTGTGGCAAATCCTTATATGTTACTGAGTCATATTTCTCCTAAATACACTTGGTATAGTGTAATAGATTTAAAAGACGCATTTTGGGCTTGTCCCTTACATAAAAACTCCAGAGATTATTTTGCTTTTGGATGGGAGGATCCTTTAACGGGAAGGAAACAACAATTAAGGTGGACTGTATCGCCACAGGGATTTACGGAGTCACCCAATTTATTTGGGCAGACTTTAGAAAAGCTATTACAAGATTTTGTCATATCTGGAAATGTAAAATTGTTACAGTATGTAGATGATTTGTTGGTAGCAGGAGAGACTGAAAAAGAAACCCGAGAAGCTACTATTAAGTTATTAAACTTTCTCAGGGGAAAAGGGACAAAAATCAAAACTGCAATTTGCCGAGCAGGAGGTAAAATATTTAGGACATTGGTTAAGTAAGGGTCATAAGAAACTAGACCCTGATAGAGTATCAGGAATACTTGCTTTAAGACCCCCCAACAACTAAGCAGCAAATTAGACAACTCTTAGGTCTGCTGGGATATTGTAGACCATGGCTTGAAAGGTATAGTGAAAAAGTTAAATTTTTATATGAGAAATTGACAAATAATGAAATCAGATGGTAGGAGGAGAACGACCAAAAATTAGAAGAAATAAAAAGAGCATTAATACAAGCTTTAGTACTGAGCCTCCCCAACCTGGAAAAACCTTTTTTTCTTATTTGTTAATGTATCAAATCAGACAGCCTATGGGATATTAACCCAAGATTGGGCAGGAATGAAGAAACCTGTGGGATATTGTTCAAAATTATTAGACCCTCTAAGCAGAGGGTGGCCAGCAAGCTTACAAGCATTAGTGGCTACAGCTCTGCTTATAACCTTTAGTGCGCCCGTAACAATATATACACGTCATAATGTTAGGGGAGTTTTACAACAAAAAGCTGAAAAATGACTGACCGATAGTTGTCTTCTTAAATATGAGACCATATTAACAGATTCCCCAAATCTGGAACTTAAGATGACTTCAGCAGAGAGCCCGGCTCTGTTCCTTTTTTGGTGAACCGGAGGGAGAAATTCAACATAATTTTTTGGATGTTATTGAATTACAAACCAAAGTGCTTCTTGATCTTCATGATATAGAACTATATGAAGGTTACAGATTATTTATAGATGGTTCTTCAAGGGTCATACAGGGAAAAAGAAAATCAGGATATGCTATAGTAAATGCAAGACCTGAAGGACCTGAAGTAGTGGAATCGGGATCCCTTCCTACATATTACTCAGCACAGGCTTGTGAATTATGGGTTTCATATTGAGCCTTGAGAATATCAGAAGGAAAAGTTGGGACTATATTTACAGATTCCAAATATGCCTATGGAGTAGTCCATACCTTTGGGAAAATATGGGAGAAAGGGGACTTAGTAATACACAAGGGAAAGATTTAGTGCATCAAGGACTGATAATTGAGATTTTACAAGGGGATCAAAAGAAATTGCAGCGGTACATACAAGGGGACATCAGAAGGGGAGAGATTACCCATATTAGAGGTAATAATTTGGCTGACAAAGAAGCACAAGAAGCAGCCCTAAGAGAAAGAATAACCCAAATTAATGTATTACAACCTTTTGATTTAACAGACAAAGGAGAAGAAAAAAAGTATATCCAAGAAGAAATAGGAAAAGTTTAAAGGACTGGGGCTAAATCTGAACAAGGAAAATGGATGTTGCCGGATAACAGGGAAATGTTACTAAAAGCATATGCCTAGTGAATACTAGAAAGATTACATTCCCAAACACGTTGGGGAACTAAGGCACTGAGTGATCTATTTCTTAAGCAATATGGATGTAGCAGAATTTTTGAAATAGCAAAATAAATCACTCAAGGATGTTTAACTTGTCAAAAAGTTAACAGGAAAATATTTAAACAAGTGTCTATGGGTGGAAAAAAATTGCTTACAGGCCTTTTGAGAAAATGCAAACTGATTTTACTGAATTACCTAAAGTAGGAAGAATTAAATACTTATTGGTAATAGTAGATCATTTAACACACTTGGTAGAAGCTTACCCTGTGGTAAGAGCCTTGGCATAGACAGTGGCAAACATTTTATTAGAACATGTAATTCCTAGGTATGGGGTAATCCATGGTATTGACTCTGACCAAGGCACACATTTTACTTCAAAAATAGTTAACTTAGTATGCAAATCTTTGGGTATTTATTGAGATGATCATACTCCTTGGCATCCACAAAGCTCAGGAAGGGTGGAAAGAATGAATCAAACCATTAAGCAACAATTGGCAAAATTAATGGTTGAAACTCAAATGCCTCGGACAAAGTGTTTACCATTGGCACTTTTAAATATATGAACAAAAGCACAAAGTGAAACTGGATTGTCACCCTATGAGATGCTATATGGGATGCCTTATTGTCAGGGAATGCCATTAGAACATGATATACTAGAAGATGAAAGTATCAGAAAATACATAACTTTAGGAAAACGGTTAAGTGAGTTAAGGGAGATGGGAATGTTGGTGCAAACACCCCCCTTGGGATTTGCAATACATTAATTTCAACTTGGTGATCAGGTCTTGATAAAAACATGGAAAGAAGAAAGCTTACCTCCTCTCTGGGAAGGACCTTTTCTTGTTTTATTAACTACAGATACTGCTGTCCACACTGCCGAGAAAGGGTAAAGGCACGCCTCCAGAGTTGAAGGAGTGGAAGATCACCTCTCAGCCTGGGGAACTGAAAATCACACTGAAAAGAACATAAACAGATAAGTAATTGGGGAATTTCATATAGCATCTCCAGAAATGTGGATACCTATTGAAAGTTTTATTAAAAGGGAAGTAAAAAATATTTTAAAGGAACAGGGGAAAGGAAAAAGGGAGTGGAAACACAGGTGATCAATGCCATAAAGTGGAGTTAGGAGCAAAATTAAAATATCTTGAGCTCCTTTCCATCATAAGAAAAGGGGCAAGATCGGATGGGACACAGAAGCTGCAGTTGAAGAAGGTCTGCCGAGGGTTGCAACCCCTCTGGGCTGTGACCACTGAGCGACATGATCCCTGCTGGACCCTTTTTGATTTTGATGGGGATACTGGTACCCACCTGGGCCACAAATTGCAGTCAATGTGTAACCACTACCCGCAGAGGGAGATTAGTCTCCCAAACTCTGATCTATTGTACTGTGTATGACTGTATAGGATCAGTGGTGGGGATGTGTACTCACAACATGACACAACACCACCTGTACAAAGAAAAAGATGACAGGATAGTCTGTTTTGACCCAAAGGAACTACCTTACTTACATTGGATAGAGTTAGTGGTCAATGATTATAGTGGACCTGTGATAGCAAGGAATAATGATTAATCTTAACCAACCAGTAAGCCTTATCTTTGATGCATGCCGAGCAATGGATGAGGATCCTTATATGCCTTGTGGAAATTTGGGATGGTGACAATATTATAGTACTTGTGAAAAGTACATATGTCCAAGAGTCTGGTCAGGGGGGAGAGTGCTCACAAACTGTGGTCTTAACCGTGGCAGTCTTGACTTTGGAGAGAATGACAGAGACCAGCACTGTTGTGGAAGTGGGTATGGCCATGTAGCTTGGGGATGTGCTTGTTGGAGTACTGCTGCCAGCTGGGGATGGCCTGAAGAATGCCAAAAAAATAAAGTTGAGAGCACGAATTGAGAAAGGAAAAGTGCAGAAAGGCTGTACAGCCCAGACTTGTAATCCTCTAAATTTGACCATATTAAAGCCCTAGAAATAAGATTTGGACTGAAAGTAAATGGACCTGGTTATGATCCAGGGGCTATAATTTATGTAAAATTCCATGAGCCAACCCAAGAATCCAGACAACACAGGTTACTCTTTAACTCATTTCATCCGGAATTGGTAACCGGAGCAAAGTATGAAATTCCCACAGTTACTAAAAACCTCTTTGTAAATCTGGCTGAAAATATTGCAAAGTCTTTGAATGTCACTAATTGTTATGTTTGTGGAGGAACGAACCAAAGAGACAGGTGGCCCTGGGAAGCGATGGAGAGTAATATAACTGATCCAGGGACATGGAAATGATCTGAAGCAGGTAACAGCAAACACCAATGGGTGTTACAAACTTCTAGAATTGGGAGAAGTTGTTGGCAAAATCTTGTAGGTAACCTCGAGTGTGAAGGAGGTTACCTCTGGAACGAAACAATAAAGAAATGGGAGAAATGGGATATGCCATGAAAATGGCACAATCATTTACGAACTGGACTCACGGCAACAACATATTAAAGGGCTGGCCTGCTCCTGAAGGCCAGTATTGGACTTGTGGTCAATTTGCATATGCATTCTTACCAAAAAAATGGTCAGGGTCTTGTGTTTTGGGAACAATAAGACCCAGTATTTTCCTGTTACCTGTAAGTAAGGGAGAGCAGCTTGGTGTACAAGTGTATGCAGAGGCCGAGGAAGTCAGAAATCGATGACTCCAACGTGAATTACAGATAGGCAACTGGGACAATGATGAATGGCCTCCTGAAAGAATAATTGCATATTAGGATCCGGCTACACGGGCTGAGGATGGTATGTATGGGTATCGAACTACAATGTATATGCTTAATAGAATCATTAGGCTACAAGCTGCAGTAGAAATTATTGTAAATTAGACAGGATGCTTTGAAACTAACTGAGAAACAGAACACACAAATGAGAAACTTTTTATATCAGAATTGCTTAGCCTTAGACTATTAGCACAAGAAGGAGGTGTGTGTAGGAAATTCAATCTAACTAATTGCTGCTTGGAAATAGATGATGAAGGAAAAGCTGTACATGAACTGGTACAGGAAATGAAGAAAATTGCACATGTCCCAGTTAAGACCTGGAAAGGAATAAATCTAGAAGGAATCTGGAATGGCTTCCTAGGAGGCGGTTGGCTGGTGAAAATTGGAGTTGTTGCATTGGGGATTTTTGGGTGGTTGTTAATTATTCCATGTTTAATACCTCGTATGATAAAAGTAGCCCAATCAGAGGTCCAAAAAGTGCAAAACAAAACCTCTAAGTTGCTAGTAATGAATGCATCCAGGGCTGAAATACCACCTAAATACATGAGTACACAAATAGGGGAACAAGAAGAGTATATTAGAGAATTGGAAAGAAAATTAGGTATATGAAAAGGGCAAGGTGTGGAATATCAAGCCAAAATGGAAAGATTTATGAATGAACTGAAACACCTCCAAAGGAAAACTGAAAACTGTATGACAAAAGTAATGAAACAAAGGAAGAGAGATCCTGATCCATGTAAATGTGAAAGATGTGAACATACCAGAAACGATCCCTGTGAATGTTTGGCCTGTGTGGAGGGATTGTCTCCTCCGTGCAAATATGATGGGATTATGTCATCCCATCATATTTGGTCATCCTCAAGTTCTGAGGAAGAGATTAAAAGGAATACAAATTCATAACTGATTATAAACAGAAAATGGGGGATTGTGATATATGTCGATGAATTTGTATTCCTAACAAAGTCAAATTCAGGAGAATTAACGGGGTAAGATGTGAATGTGGGGTTAAACAAAGCAGCTGAGACCTGTACATTTTTTTTTCCCTGAAGTAGTGTGAAGCAAGCAGTTAATCAAAAGCTTCCACATACTGACTGAACAATACTGTTTTCTCAGGATGCACTAACTACATTGTAACATTTCTAACAGGTTTGTTGCAAAGCCTTGTACTAAACTCTCTCAAGTCAGCGTTTCACAGCATTTTACAAGAAGAGCGTGCTTGCTGGATAGGGGGGCTGGCTGGAAAATGCAGAACTAAGGACTTCATCTCATGACAC
>JAJQWJ010000005.1:1914815-2092315 GCA_023637945.1 Phaethornis superciliosus
ACCACCATCAGTGGGATTTTGGAAGCTACTGATGAAATGGCAAACCTGCTTAGATTAATCACAGAGCCCCTAAACTTCACCCCTTCTTCAGTAGAAGACCTTCCTAAGTGCAGAGCTCTTTAAATTCTGTATCAGCCCTGGTTAAACTCCGTGATCAGCTCTGCCATCCCCTTTAGGAAATCATTTGGCAACCTAAAAAATGAACTTCAAATGTGTTCTGAAGATGTGCAAGGTAGGCTATGAAGGCATGAGCAGCATTCCAAGCAGCTTCCCTGCCAGGGAAATATGGACCCTGGACTTGTGTTTGTATTGCTTTGAGCTGGGGCTATGGGATGCATCTTTGTACCGAGGGCTTAGGGCTTCTGGAGCATTCTGGGGAGTGTGGGTACCTCCACTGTAGTAGGAACTTCAGTGTTTTAACTTATGTATTAAGTAAACAATAAACACTTTCAGCCTGACAGTCCATGACAGCTCAACCAGTGAACTGACTCATTTGAATCACTTGGATAGAAGTGAGTGACTTGACCTGAAATCTTGATGCAAAAGAATTCCCAGAAAGTGGCTGGTGTTCCCTGGAGTAACAAAGGTTTAACCTCTGAGTACCTCATTCTCTCCTCCCTGCTCTCCAGGAAGCTCCTCAGCTCCCCCAGAGGCCTGGCAGGCAGGTCCCTTGTGGTCAGATCACCCTGCTGAGGGGAGCAAAGGTCAGAAAGGGCTGTCTGGGCTTAATGAATTACTTTGGTGAGAGCAGGCTTTAAAAAAACCTGGACTGCTGTGATGGCTTTGGGAATAGGATTCTTCCTGGAACAGTTAAGTGGCATATTCTGCCTACCTGGGAACAGTATCATAGTGTTAGCAAATACTCAGCTTAAACTCACATGGCTTTTCAAGCAAAAATAATTTCAAGTTGTGGCTTTCTACTGAGCCAGATAATGCTCTTCCAGCTTCAACAAGCTGATGTTGGTTTGTTGTTTTTTTTTTAATATAAAAAAGAAGGTTGCTCTGCTTGTCGCATTGTAATTGTGGTTACAAATAGAGGATGACACTTGAGCAAGCTGATCTCTTTGTGATGAGGAACCTAACTTCCCTGGTGTGACCTTGGTCTGAAGAGGACAGTTTTGTAGGAGTTCTGCAAGTTCATCAGCACCTGGGTTAGGTACACTTACTTCAAAAGCACATTGCTGATCTAATTCCTTCTGCTCCTTCTCTCCTGCTCTGTATTGTAGAAAAGTCAGAGTTTGTGAAATGGAATGGATTTTGGTGATAAACTGGACATGAGCTTCAGAGCTGCCCCTGCATCTAATGGTTGGGGGGGCAATATTTGAGCTGCTGTGAAGAGCAAGTGTCTGAAATGTTGTTACTGAGGCTTAAGAACCAGCAGTTTCATGAGACAAATCCTTTAGGAGTAACAGCTATGGAAGATCTTGGGGGACACCGAGAGGAGGGTGGAAAGCAAGGCAGATGGACAGCTGCATTGGGAAGTTGGACTTGTGTTCTGAAGTGAAAGAAGGGCTGCCTAGCTGGTGCTGCTTCTGTGGCTCAGGTAGCAGCTTTCTTGTCTTGGGCAATCTAAAGATTCAGGTGAATGTTTCATATTCAGACCTTTTGTAGAAAAGAACAAGGCAGGAAATGGGGGTGGGGGCTGAACTCTAGGCTGGCTGCAAGCTTTAGATTAACTGCTTGTCCAGGATGGAAAGCACCTCTGCAACTACTGTGTGAGAAGCACTGCAGGTCTGGGAGGAGAGGGGTAACTTCTCTGGCAACTGGCTTGGAGAGGAGAGGAGAGGAGGGAGGTGGCAATTCAGCAGGTGGCTGATGCTGCATGGTGTTGGTCACCTGCAGAGGGGCACACCTTGGTCCTCAGCTCTCAACAGGAAGCTAATGTTAGACTTGTTACTTGTTACATGAAATGAAAAGGAAAGCAGGACTGTTTATTTATGCCCCTGCTTTCTGTGTATAAAGAGAAAGCTCCAGCTCTGTCCCTGTGCACCACCAATGAGTACACACAATATCTGTGTGGGTTTCAGTCAGTAACTTAGAGCTTCAACTCAACTGGTACAATTGTGCTGGAACTAGTAGCTTGGTACCTTAACTGCATTTTTTTGCACTTAGCTTTTCATACAATAAAGTAACACACTTTAATATGCAGAGGTGCAGTTGAAATAGAAGTTGGGCTTCAGAAATCACTGAAGTCAAAGCAAACCACACTATTTCAAGCTGTTTACAATTCTTTTTCCCACTAAAGCAACTTGAAAAGCATTGTCCAACAGCTGCTGCCATTTGAGTGTATTTATACATACATTGCAGGCTTCTCTGAGAAGATTAGCTGTGGTATTAGATTAAGATATTCACTAGAAAGCCACTTAACCTAAACTAGAATAGATTGTCTAATGCAATAATGAACATGTTTCAAACAGACTAACCCTGAGAAATCTCTCAAATTAAAAACATTTTTTCTAATTAAGCACCCTGCATTTTGATCCCACAGACCATGCAGAGTCCTCACAACTGCATCTCCTTGCTGAATGATCACGCAAGGTTTCTACAAAGGCTTGCACTGCACTTTTACTTTGTCTAAATTTTGCCATTCACATCCCTACTTGCCCAGCAGGGCCTGTGCTATGTAAATTAATGTTATTTGTGTGGTGAAAGAACAAACTCTGGATTTCAGTGGTATAGGAGGAACTGATTAGTGTGTTCTCCAAGCTTACAGAGGTGATTTCTCATACTTGAATTATCTTTTCACTCAAAGTGAAGGCATATTTAAAGTTGTCTGGCTGCCTAAAAATGGCTATGCTAGAATGGGTTGATAGCTAACCCCATGAGAGACTGTGCAGCTCCATGAGAAACAAGTTCCTCTTTGACATTCCTCCATGGAGGGAACAGCCCAGCAGCCACTGGCTGAGGATATCAAAAAGCAAATAGTCATCTGTCTCACAGCTTGGCAAAACCAGAAAGATGGCAACCAGAAGTTGTTGTCCTGCTTGTCCTGCTGCTAACAAACTTCTGACAAATGAGGGAATTTGATTACTTTCAGGTGAATTGCAGTCTCCACCTCTTTGTTTGGCAGTTTGCTGCAGCTGGGAGGCAGGCTGAGCAGACAGCCTGGGGCTGGAGTGGGTACTGGGCAGAATCCAGTTTAAATTCACACAGAGACTTGCAGTGCCACGTTTGCTTTCTCTCCATGTTCTCTCTGGCAGTTAAAACTTACTGTTGGGAGTCTTTCCAAATGATCCATTCAAAAATATTAGCCTGGCATTAGGCTTTCTCTCTGGGGGCTTGGTTGCCTCCTGTGGTGTCCTGCTGCAGCCAAGATGTGCCTAACAGTCCTCCTGTCACCCACCTGCAGGACAGGGAATAACAAAGTGGTTTGTGCTGCACAGCCCAACATGTCCACAGCTGCTCTCAGGCCCACCAGGCTATGACCCTTTTGCCTCCCTGGGCCAATTGTCTCCCTCTGCTAGTGGCCCAGAGCTGTTCCCCAGTCCCCTGGGTTTTGCAGCCCTAGGAACTGCCTTTTTGCTTGGCAAATCTCCCTTCTCTCTGGCTATTTGTACCTCTCCACCTGCTCCCTTCCATTCTCACAGGGGCTGCAGTCTTCTGAAACTCTTTTTAGCTTGGCTCCTTGAGCACAACTGAGTGTGCACTTTGCATTGACCTTGTCCAACCTGCTATGGGTTGAACACGTGCTCTTGTTCTCCACACCTCACCTTTCTCCTAAGAAAACTTCAGTACATTGGTCAAATATGTGTAATAACTCCAACCTGTGACACACAAGCCCTCTGAACTGATCCTTTCATTTTCAGTGTAACCTGTTCCTAGGCAAGGAAGGGAGACACAGGAGGTTTTAAAATCAATGCCTGTAAGCCAGCTATGCTCAACACACCTTCCTGTTTATTACTAAATCTTACCACAGGAATGGCCTTTGAAAACATTATTGTTAGATACTCAATATAAGGGAAGATTTTCTTTATTGAGGACTCAACTGAAAGCAATGTGCCCAGCTATTTTAGCAAACCTCTTAATAAGGGTGGTGGAGCCTGCTGTTCAAATCATACTTCACTGTTACCAGAAACAAAGTCAGTACAGATTCAGCATTGAAGCAGTCAGCAGTGCCCTGTGGCCAGGGTGCCTCCAGCACACAGCGACTGAAATATGTGCCAGTGAAAAAGTCTGTATTTAGGGGAATTTTTACTCCTCTGTACTTCCCACTCATTTAAAAGTAAAATCTGTAAAGAATGTCCTGATTCGAGGCAAGAATTACAAAACTGGAAGAGCTTTTATTATTCATCTTTAAAAATGTAATGTGTTTTAACCACAATGTACACAGATGAAAGTAATCCCTAATGTAATGCAGCACCTTCACACTGACAGCTTGTTCTCCTCCTCTGCTTTTTCTCTCTTCATCTCCTGACTTCTGATCACTGATGATGTGGCTGAAAAGAGCAGCATGAACAATTATCTGACCACCACCTCTGTAGAAAGGATTGAGGCCTCAGGTGAGGACACCTGAAGCTTTGTAACATCCTCCCCAATGTTATGCTGTACTTATTAAGCCCTCCCAAGTGCAACTTTTGCCTTACAGTTCCTTAAATGCAGTGTCTTAGCAGGAAAGATAAACCTCATTATAATCAGGCGCCATCTCACTGCTTTGTGAAGCCAAAGCACCAAATGCTGGAGTAGTGGTGAAATGCTATGGATTCCAGAACTGCTCTTATGGGATGGGGTGAAATTAATACCTTTGATCCAATGCTCTTTGAAACAGGTTTACTGACTGTGTACATCAAAGGCTCCCCCTTCCTCCTTCCACAGAATAGTTTGGGTTGAAAGAGACCTTAAAGATCATCCAGTTCCAGAATGTGGGTATTTTAAATAAAATAGGAGTACTTTTTGTAAATTCTGGCACCTTGGGTTTTTTCCTGTAATGATTCCACCAGGTTCTGCTGTCTCCTCATCTTGTTCTGTAGCCTCTCAGGTGTGTTCTCAGTAGTTTCCACAGGCTGAGGAGCTAGTGAGAGAATTATTCAGCAACATGTTACTACAGATTAAAAAAATTAAAATCATTATAGATTATTTAAACATTCCCTCTGAGAGGAAGTTCTCAGAAAATAAAATTTCAAACAATTAAACTTCCAGTAGCAAAGAAAATGAGTAAGGCTATTAACTGGAATTCATAGTTAATAGTCTTTCTGTTTAAGGAACACTACTGAACCCACACTTCTATTTTCCCTATAAATTACCCCATTTGGGGAATGAAGAAAAGATGATGACACTGAACCAGTATTTACCCCCACAACTTGTAGTCCCTCTGCCAGTAAAACTGCAAGTGTTGTACAGAGGGAAGCAGCAGTGTCCACTGCATTTTACAGATGGAAAACTGAAGTACAGAAAGATGTAAATTACTAAAGCCAGGAATAAAACCAGAAATCCCAAGTCTTTGAAGATCCAGACAATAATCAGCTGCTACGTTTTCCTCACAGAAAACAGAAACCCCTCTGCTTGAGCAGAACTGTGACAGGGCAAAGGTTGTGTGATCTAAGCAAGAAGAGGTGGCCAGAACCACTAAAGCAGCACTTTCACAGGAACCATCAGTAAATAGTTTCAATCAGTTTGCATACTGTAATTGCACTGCTGAGACTCCAAATGGAAAATTAATGCCAGCCCTGCCCATGTGAGCACTGTGAGTGTTAACCCTCAGAAACATGAACAGATTCTGTGAGCAATCTGTTACAGAGGCACACAGAAAAATACTGCAGTGGGAAGTACAGGTACCACAGTCAGGAACTGTAAAACACTGCACCAGTGGATGATGGTGGGACTCCACTGCTTTCTAAAGAACTGCTGAAGGGCTGAATTGATGTTAAATTTGTACATGATGTTATGTTAACTTCTGTTACAATTTCTAACACACTCACTGTGCTGGCTGGGAAGAGACCCAGCCAGGCTCTTTGGATCAGTACGTGGGACTGGACTTACTTATCTGGGGAACTGTGGCTGCACCCTCTGGAGATCCTTCCTTGGAAACCTTCCTTGAGGACAGTCTGTGCTCTGGTGAGGCACTGGGGCCAACTGCAAGGTCATCAGGTGGAGAAGTTAACAGCAAGTGGACTGGAGACCTTTCTCTGTGTCTCTGCTTCTGGGAGAACTTCTTGGGGGAGGATACATAGTGAGGAGCTGCTGAGAAGATGGATGTAACTCCTAGGAGATATCCAAGCAAAGAGCAGTGAGCACACACCAGAAGGGAACCCCCTGTACCAGGTTTGATGTTATCTCTGTGACAGTTACAGGGCTGGGTCCCCTTCATTGCACTCTTTCATCCTTTCCATTCCTTGTAGTAGCCAAGGTAGCAGGAGGCCATAAAACCTTTGTTTCTGTTGAAGTGAGGGTCAGGTGAAGATGGCCAAGTGAACCTGCCTAGGAGGAAGCAGGGCCTGTGTTTTTCTGCCATTTCCTTCCTTAACAATAACTGATATGCTTTGAGTTTCTGTCAGAAAGAGGGTCAGAAATAAAAGAGACAAGATATGCAGAGAAGTATGCAACCAACAGACTAAGTAACATATTTTCACACGTATGGTACACTGAGTGTGTGAAAATAAAAGAGGTTGCATGCAATTCATGAGGGGAAGATTTACTACAGTTCTTCTCTTTTTTCTTCCCATATTCCGTTTTGTTATTCCCAACACCCCTCCTGAGACATCCTGAAGATAATTTGAAGGTTTCTAACAAAGTTCCCTTGCTCAATTATTTCTTTATGTAAAAAACACTCCTTGCAGCTATTTTGGAGGCTGGAAAACTCCCTGGATGTTGCAGTGGGTTTGTTAGGAGGGTGACAGTAACTGCCCAGGAGATTTTCTTGAATACTCAGAAATGTAAAAAGAGGATCCATAGTAGTTACTCCTCGGGACAAACAGGAGACCCAGCCTATCTCTGAAGGACACTGGCCCCAATACTAATAGAGAACAATTAAATATATCAGAATCTGTAGGCAATTTTCAGAGAAAATTCACAGAATGGATCATCTGTGGACAAGAAAACAGAAGGCAGCTAAGGCCTTCAAACCCTGACACTCAAAGCCATATTCTCATATTTCTGCTTAGGTTACTAAACACATCACACTGCCTTTTAAAAGGTACTGACCACTCTGTACCTGGAAGGAAATCAATAGAACCTGGAATTCACTGATTCCTCTCAAAAGCAGATCCATATTTAGCTACCAGAATAGAGCTAAAAGTTAGGCACCAAAAATTTGTCAGTATTATCCATGCTAATTACACAAAGCTATCACTATTCATAAACAACTACCATGGAAGATACTCACTTTAGGTGTGCTGCTATCAGCCTCCATGGAGCTAGTCTGCAACAGAATTTGCAGTTAAGTAATAACAGCACCTGCTAAGAGGTATTTGAGTAAATGACCTAATAAAATACACTGTATTTGAACTGTATTTTTTGTAACATTCTGTAATGTTCCAGTTCAGCATTGATAAGGCACATTCATCCTCAGAAGCGGACAGAGAAAACTTACCAAGGGGTGTGAAGGGCTTGGTAACATCTTGGGACTGAAGACCTGCAGCGTGGAAGCATGAAGGGTCCCTGCAAGCAAAATAATGGCAAAACTGACATTTTGAAAGTATTATGCTAAGCTGTGGTAACACAGCCTCCACACTCAGAAGTATAATCTCCAGATATTATACATGTAAGTTAAAAGCAAGTAAGTCCCAGAGCTCACTCTTAGAGGGATGAAAGTAACATCACAGCTCTGTTTTGTGATTCCCAGCAAGCTTTCAGCACTATGAATAAAACAATGCAAACAAGCTCAGGGCTGATGTTGCATTAAAAAAGCCTTCAAAGCCAAACCTTAAAGAAGTAATTTAAGAAGCAGGTTACTCAGAGAAGTGAAAGCATGTTTCACCACCCTGAAGTATCCACAAAGTTTTCAGTAGCAGAGTCTCCCTGTGTGGAAAAAACCATTACTGTCAAAATCAGAGCAGAAGTGTGGCAGGACTGGAAGGTTTCAGTTTTACCAGGTAAGCTTGTTTGTTTATTTCAATGTGGCAGCCACGTTGTGACAGAGAAGAAAATGAACCACAATTGTTATACACATTCACAGAAAAAAAAAAAAAAGTCTGTTAGAGTTGGAGTGAATTTTAGGCCACTGAAGTAATAGATAGTGGATTTGCTGTGAAAAACAGGTAGTTATAAAGATGGAAAAAAGACACTCAAGTTCTGCTTTAGACAACTAATGCCACTGCAAGCTTCACTCTGGTCACTGACACAACAGGGCTTCTATTTAGGTTCTTCAGATATTAGGTACTTAGCTTCCAGATATGAGGTACTTTTTAGCCCATATTTCACCTAATAGTATCAAATGAGTACCATCACATAAATTCCTGCCTTTTCCAAGTTTGGACTGATGTCTTTTCTCAGGCACTGTACATTCTTAGAGTACAGGGATACTTGATGAGAGAAAGAAAATGGATCAATAACTCCCAAAAAGCAGCAAGACTCATTTTGAGTGTGAGCACTGAGGGACACCTGGGGGTACAGAGCACACAATATAAATAACAGGGTATTATTACTCTTACACTGCCTTCCTCCTGGCTGCTGAAGGTGATCTACTCCCACCACTGCTGTCATCTTTGCCAAGACCCATGGAGGAACTGCCACTGTCTGAGCTTGTTAATTCCTGAAGAATCCTCTTCAGATCCTGCAAGGGCTCCTCCTTCAAAACCCCGAGCTTGGAAGGCATATGAAATAAAATCAGTTACAAAGTATTTACTAAAGGCTTCTCATTATCAACCCTTACATAAACCCCACCTTAAGTCATGTATTTTTCTCTCCCTCTACTCTTGTTTTCCAAGTTAGAAACAGTGGATTTTTTGTAATTTTAGTTAAGAAATCATGGAGGTTAGATCATGGTAACTTGAAGACTGTCAAAATACTCTCAGACTATGATTGCACTCTGATCTGGAAAGCCATCTGCCAGAGATGTGTGTAAGGCAACTAAATATTGAGGGGAAACATGGCAAACATCTGGAGTTGTAATAAATGTTGTAAAAACGTTACAACTTCTGTTTCAAGGTCAAAAATGTTAAAATAAGCCTTTAATTATGAAATCTTCCTCCCCACCCAGTACAACCATTACCTTTTTCAGTACTCAGAACCAATCATCAATGCTTCTGTGACAGCTCTGTTTTCTCTCTCTCACCCTGTGATGCCAGGTAATATGATACAGCACACAAGCTCAGCTCTGGAGACAGAAATCCTAGAATATCAGTGTGTTTTCTAGGCATTCATTTTGTAACAGCTGAGTTGTCTGCCAATATAAACCACTTCATTGTCACAGCCCTACTCTGAGATGAAGTGTAATATTATTCTCATTTTACTGATCAAGGCTTGAGGCAAAGGTATGGTTCAAAGAATCATTCTTTTGGTGAAGAACTGGATTTTTCAGCCAATTCAGCACATCAGGAGTTCAAAGCACTGCTCCCACTGACTTTTGCTACACCTACTGGAACTGACTTGAAACATTTTGCTAACATGTTTTCATTAGAAAAAAAAGGTGATTTCCAATGAGAACGCTCTAGTTTCAGCAGAGCTTGCATGGAGTGCAAATCCTCAGCTTTGTAATGGGTCAGTGTAATCAAATCTTTCTTTCCTACATTCTGGCTAAGCAGCCAGGCTGTTGGATTGGTAGGGTCACCACTGGGTGTTGGAGCTGCTTCATTTTGTACAGTAATTAGTCATGCAGGAATGGAAAAGACCCTGAATCAAGTTCTCCTACAACATGTTAAGTCTTTACCATGGTGTTACATTAAAAATGGGTCCTTTTCCCTTTGTCCTCAGAAATACCAATTGTTTAACTCAAAGAAAAAAGAATGTGAGTGCCTGATGCTGCAGGCATTTCACAGAATTAACTGTCCTTTGTTTCTTGATGTAAATGTCACCACATCAGAAAGTAAACCAGAAAATAACTGAACTCACTTGTAGCCTCCTACAGATTTTGAGGTAAAAAATAATGAAAAGACCTCCACCAGTTTCTGTGGGAGATGCATCAGATCCCTTTTGGAAAATTATGCAAAAACTGCACAGAAAATACCAAAAGATTTAATTTTTTTTTCAAGAGAGATTAGAATTGATGTTTTTGTAATGAAAAATTCCAACACTAGCATCTAATTTAAATCTAAATGTAGTTGTACAAAAACAAAAGGAAGGATAACGATGTATCTTTTAGGATAAAACTATTCAAACTCAATGAAGACCAACTTGGAGAAAGATGTAAGTATGAAAAGCTAGCACAGGTGAATCACACAATGAAATTTATCAGGAACTATGTGCAAGTCTATTTTCTTTTTCAAATATAAGTGGTTTACAACAAGCAAAAAGCTAAAAAGTTAAAACAAATCTAGTTTAAAAATGTGACAGGTGACACAGGTGAGATAAATGCCTAACACAATCTATAGAATTTTTTATTGTCTGGTTGATTTCCACTTGTATTTTGCAAGTGGAAACAAAAAAAAGACAACCTGAAAGGCCATGATGTACGAGCAGCTGCAGAAAGTGATTTCACCTTTGGTGGTAAGAATTCACTCTTGGATACTACTAAAGGAGATGCTCTCCCCTTTAGAAATTTCACCTTGTTTTTCATCTTGGGAACACCTCTGTTTCCCATGCAGTTGCCCATAGTGAGGCAGGTACTCGCAGGAGGGAGGCAGCTGGCCCAGGTGAGGGGAGATGGCAGGACAGGGGGGTGCAGGGAGCAGAGAGGCACACTGTGCTGCAGCTTGTCTGAAGCAGAAGCTGATGAGCAGCCTGGGCCCTGCAGCTCCTGGGGAAAAACAGCAGTCAAGGAGAACAAGCAAGTTCAGCCAAGGAGAACAACTGGGTATGGACAGCATGCTCTCTGGAACAGGGCAGCTCTTCTAGCCAAACCTTTTCTAATATGCAGCACTTTTTAGTACTTATTAGGTGTGCTCAGACATAACCCTTTTACTGGCTGAACTGGTGGTAGGAGGAGCAGTTATACATATTTTCAAAATTTAACATATGCTCTGGAGCCATTCCAGTGGAGGACATCTCAGGGCAGCTACAAAATTAAATTGTCCCACTGTTCTTGTGCCTTCTTTTCCCCACTTGGTGGAGAATTCATTTCACTGCAATGAGAGATTCCCTCACCTTGGCTGTTCCTCATATGAAGTACTTTTTGTATTGCTTATGCAGATTTGTATATTGAATATAACATTCCTTTTTTCACTCAAAACCAGCAACTGGGACAGGTCACTAAAATAATTGATAGTTCCTTGCAACTGCTACTGTTCCAAGTGTACCATATGTTTATAGTAGTAGTTTCACTGCTACCTGAATAGTCTATGGTTATAAATCAGGCAAAGGTAAACAGTATTCTCTATTCAACACATTAATAAAGACAGAAGTTAGACTGAGCCCTCTGGGCAATACTGATTCTGGCCTCTAGAGCAGAGATACTGACTTTACATCACTCCTGCACGACCTTCCCTATACTTTCACTAATGCTGTACAGCTCCACAGCTGTCACTTACAGGTCTTCCTTTTTCTGCACAGATGCCCCATGACCATATTTCCATTCCCCCTGCTAACATCTCTCTTTGCTTCTTAAAAATTAGTGATTTTTCTGGAAGGCTTCTGAACCAATCAGCATAATCAAATTCAACTCAAAGCCCTTGTTTCCAGCCTGTATAGAGCTGTAATGTTGCTGGGTTTATTTGAGGCCTGAGAAAAGATATGGGTGCCCAAAAACTTGTTAGTGCTTTCTATCTCTAAAGCAGCCCTACAGACCTTGTCTCTCTTGATCCATTTTTCATAATAATACCATGAACATTTCTAGTTTTTATTTGCCAAGGACCACAAGAAAATGGTGAAGTGTCACCAAAACCAAAGCTAAGCAGCTGAAGCACATGCACCAATATTTCTGTGGCTGTTTAGTATTTTTGTTGAGCTTACTGTAAAATAAGTGAAATTATAGACAGGGCTTGTGCAGCAAAAAGGTGTTCTACACAAAAAGGGCTTTAGCACACAAACTTTTTTAAAGAGTTTTTTGCAATAAATACAGCTTAACCCAAAGTCAGGACACAAAGTAAATGTATCTGGCTTCACAGCCTTGCTTCTCAGCCAGGCACTTACTTTTACACCTAAAGTATGCTGCAGTCTGAAGAGCACAGCTTCTTGTTCCTGGCACTGGATTATGCACTGATACTCTGCAAGCTGCATGGATGCCTGTAAGAGAGGACACAAGAGGCAACTTTGCCAGCTTTCTGTGTATTACACTCTTTTGTGTTTTCTTTCTGACAAACAACAATGTACATGTACAGATGCTGTATTTATCTACTGCTGTCAGTACAGAAATACTGCAAAGTGACCAGATGCCTTTCTTGATAGGTTTACAAAAGCAACCAACTGGTGATATGATCCTAGTAGCCCTAATATGCACATTTACATCCTGAAAACATAAAATCCTGAGCAACTGAAAAGATTCTTCCTTCTGAAAGAGCAGCAGCTGACTTGCAGGGCACCTGGGATTAACAGACCAAGACATAGACCCTAGCCTGAAGAAGCAGGTATGTCAGCAACAGAAACCTCAGCTAAAAATGTGTCTTCTTAAAAACTTCCCTCAACCTGAGGGCCCCACAGCTGCCCAGCCAAGGTCCCAGGAAGGGCTGAGCATGGACAAGTGTGTTGAGTCAGTGTGTGCCCACACTGGGATCCAGTGCAGCCCTTGTTACATGGAGTAACAGTCCCTCTGGCCAGGAGCCACTGGAAGATCAATCTGCTTTAAATCCTCTGCAGTTTGTATCTCCCTGAACTAGTAAGGAGTAAAACAAGAATTCTCTTAATGAAAAGTCTTTTACCATTGGAAAAACAGATGACAGACACACCTATAGACATCTCTTCAGGTAAGTATCTTAGAGCACATGTGAATAGGAGATACTAAATACAACCTAGGTAAGAGGTCAGACATTTTCTCTTCCCAAATAACTGCAGAGGAAAGCACTCAGAAGTCTCACAGAACTGTAAGTTACCTAAAATTACCTTATCAAGAGCTGTCTCCATTTTAGATATTTTTTCTTTCACACGTTTGTCTTGTGATCTCAGGAGTTCCAGTTCCCCAACAATCTTACTATTTTCTGCTGTCATATAACTCAATTCTTGACTGACTTTACTGTTTTCTTCTCTGAGGTAATGCTTCTCCTGAATTGAAGATGAGAACAAAGTGTGAGTTGGGAATCTGTAACTACACAGATTTTACATATTTTTTTCTGCTATTTTTTTTTCACTTTGAAAGTTAGCTCTTTCAGCAGCCTAGCTATTGCATCTTGCAGAAAGATGAGGTTTCTTAACAAGATCATAGGTCTTATAAAGAAAAGTACAATTGGACTGGTCCTGATGGAGTAACATCTCAGATTTTAGATTCAATTTGAAACTGGAATTTCAGCCTTCAGGATCCACAGGATCCAAAGGGAGTAGAGGAGGAAAGGTTACAGCAAAAAGATACAAATGATCATTCAGTAAACTCCAGCTATTGGTAACAGAGTGATTTGTCAAGGAAAATGCTTGAATGACCTTGATATGGTAAACAGATTTTACAACCAGAAGTGCAAAGAACTGTCTCAGAATATAGAGAATGCAAGCCATGTTGGACAAATTCAAAAAGATACAGAGCATATTAGTTAGCATTTTTAAAAAGAACTGTAGTTCTTTTTGACTCTCATTGAAACTGGTGCTGTTCTTTCACAGAGAACAAATATGAAATAAAACCTGCTAGAGCTAACTGAGGCTCTAACCTAAACAGAAGGCTAAATTACTGTGGAAGAGATATTCCCTGATATCCTGATTTAGCAGGAGGACAGGGAAGGTTCACATTGTATCAAGCACAGTTCTTTTTTGACCTTCTCAGCCCAGCTGTGCTTTTGGCCATGCATTTCTCCAAAGAAACATTTCTTTAGGTACAGTGAAACACTTTTACACAGAGCTTTTGTGACCTTAGCTGCATTTGTCATTGCCTCTTCCAAGAATTTAATCTTGCTCTTTAATGCATCTATCTGTCCTCTCTTGGCTGTGATCTCCTTCTGCATTCCCACTGCAACTTTCATAGCTGTAAAACACAAGGTTAATTCTCAATGAACAACTCTGATTATACATTCTGAGTTCTGACAAAAGACTCTGGCAGTCAGCTATCAGCAATGTGTCAGACTAACCAGGATGCCATAGTCACCCCAGTGTGCAAACCACCCATTAGAATCAACTGGACTTTTGTCCTAAGTGGTAGCACCAGACCCATCACACACAAGACAAGAAGACAGACTTTCCCTGGAAATCTGCATAAACATCACCTGAGAAAACTCAACTCATGGTCTCAGTTTTACAGAGTGCAATAAACTGCAAAATAAAAATATATTGTCATCTGCAATACTGTTTATTTATTTCAGAAAGTATTTGGAATGTTATTACAGTATCTGTTGAGGGATAAATACTTTAAAAAATCCTCATGTAAAAAAGACAAGTATGGTGGGAAGTTCAATCCATAATTACCATGCCCATCAGATTCCTCTGCAGTCTTTAGAGCAGTCCTGGTCTGTTCCAGTTCAGCTTGGGCAGATTTCAATTTCATCTTCAATCTGTTTGCATTGTTTTCCACCTCCTTGATTTTGTCCAGATAATCCCTCTTTACATCTTCAAATGCCTCTGGTGAGAATAAGGCTGAAGTTATAGTGACAAAAAGTAATAAACACCTAGAATAAGATTATGGATCTGCTGCCTGCCCTCTTTAGAGGAGTATTAGATATGCAAATAGCTAAGACATGAATCAAGTAACATCCACTGCTAATAAATGCACAACAAATGTGTTCTTTGGTTGCTCACCAGAACAACAATTCAAGAAAGTGATATAAATCCCCGTTTCTGAGTTCCTGCTGCTAGAACCAACTGCATGTTGTGCAAGTTAAAGGTACCAGTGAGACAGCATTTTGCCTTGTCATTCTTCTCTCCAGCCACACTTATAACCAGACTTAGGTTTGAACTGACCTCATTTCACAGAGGATCTCCCTGAGTTTTGGTGGTATTTTTTCTTTTAATATTACCTCAACCATCTTCCCCACAGACTAGTTGTGAAAACAGTGCTTGGAGTTAGAACTTAAACATTTAAATAACATTATAGCAAAACTACAACAAAACAGAAACTAAGTTCCACTGTAATTTGAGCACAGATAGATAATGGAATCCAACTGTGCTCTTAAGTCACACCCAGGAAAAAGTGGTCAGGCTTCTACTCTGTGATTTATTCTTTGTGTCTCCAGAGTCAGGAGGTCTTTGTATTTTTGCTCAGAATAGTGAGAGACTTCTACAGAGACTGCTTTCCCATCATTTTGTGCCAGAATCCCAAACCATGGTTTAGCAATCTGACCATCCTCTGTTGCCAGGAACCTCCTGCTGTACCAGCAGCCATATTTGGATTCAAGCTGCTCTCTATTTTTAACACCAGCCCAATTTAGCAGCCATGGGAGCTGAGCTCAGTGGAGGTTCCCTACCTGCCAGACCAGCCAGCTCACTCCGACCAGCTTGGAGCTCCTTCAGTAGCTGATCTTTTTCCAGCTTCATATCTTGAAGTGCATGAAGCCTCTCACTGCATGTGTTCACCAGTTTAACCTTTTCTAGTTCCAGCCCACTCAGTCTGGCCTCCACTTCACGTAGTCTGGCTTCTTTCTCACCCTTTGCAATCTATTTACATTAAAAAAAAGGTATCAGTAATTACATGTAATACACATAATTATATAGAAGAACCAGAAAGATGTGAAGACATCATCACTACTTATAAATCTCAGTTGTCAGAGAACAGTTTGTGATGAGAAAGAAAACCTGAGTAAAACAGACAAATTACTTGTGTGAAAATTGCTAATCTAGGCAGAGAGGTTACAATAGAATCTGATGTGGTGGCTTCACAGCATGTTTAACCTTACCAGGCTTATATGAAAATTATTCCCATCCTCTTATCACTTCCTCTATATAATCACTACTAAGGCTCAACTGTGTTCTTACAGAAGAGGATAAAACCCCCTGTCTGGAGAGAATTTTTTCAAGATGCTGACCTGCATAAAACTGCCATACCCTGTACCTCTTTTCTGAGCAATAGCCAATTCTAAAGTGTCTTCAACTGGGAATTCTAAGTGCTCACTCACTGCCTGTAACTTGTCAGTAACACTTTGTATTTCTGGTTCTCTGCTGTGGACAACTGTATCACTCAGAACAGTATGTTATATTCCAGCTTTTACAAACCTTTTGGCAACTCTTTTACACCACTGAATTATTCATTTTTGGTGATAATGTGATAATATTCCTCTTCTCTGCTCACTAACTCTCCTAGTGCTGTTGGGATTCACGGTGCATTGTCTGACCTGCTTTAAAACCACAGTATCAGCATCCTGAGGTACAGATTTAAAAGCAGAAAACATTTACTGTCTTACAAAAACATAATACAGGATTACCTTAAGTCCTTCTGCTTCAAGTTTCCAGCCATTTATTTCTTTTCTAAGCTGATATTTCTCAACTTCCATTGCTCTAGCAGCTCGACTGTGCTGGCCCACAAGCTGGGTGATGCTTCCCATTTGGTTTTGGAAGATCTCAATAATCCTTTCCTTCTCCAGCAGCTGTAGTTTCAGTGTCCCACACTCTGACTGCACAGTGTGGAAACAGACCTCTTCTTTCTTTAGATGCTGGAGCTCCTGCATCCTACTGCTGAGTTCTGAATGGAGCTTCTCAGCTTCCCTGCTGGTAACCTCAAGGGCTCTCTCTTTCTCCTGCAGCTGGGCTCTCAGATCTGACACTGTTTTCTCAGCAGTCTCCAAACTGATCTGTTTGGCTGCAAGATCTTCTTGAACTTTATGGAGTGTATCCTTGGCTGACTCCAGCTGGATAGTCAAAGAGGAGATCCTGCTAATGCTTTCATTTTTTTCCTTAATTGCAGCCACCTGAATAATAACAATGTAAGAATAGACCAAGGTAAGTGTTCATTTCTGCACTTACATTTTTCTGTCCTAAAGAATATTTTGAGTTTAGAGCAAAATTAGGTCAGCATGATCTGGTCTACAATGATTACATGATTAGCCTACTTTTCCTTCCTCTTCCTCCACCTTTAGTAAATGAAGTATTTCTTTGAATTCTTTTTTTTTTTTTTAGTCACAGAAAATGAAAATTGTTAAACTGATGGAAAGTAAATAAATAAATATAGGGAAAACATTGGTATAACAATAAGGAGTTTGGTCTAAAGTACTTTAAATCTTAAAACTCAACAGACTGCACTGTAAGTGGGGGGGGTGTTAAAAAAAGTATGCACATGGATCATTTATTACTGATTTTACTTCTACAGGCACCAATGTGCACCCAATAAAGCCCAAAATATTGTGATTCACAATCACAATAGGTGATCGATCAACAAAAGGTTCTTTACTTGTAGTACAAAGTGGGTTACCTAGCTATAGCACATGTTTGAGAGGCTGAAATCTTGAAGAAAGGGGCATGGCCTACCAGTCAGGGTCTATGAATTGTCTTAAGTCATTCTTCTGACATGGCACTGCATTCATCTTAGGGTTTTAAACACAAACTTCATAATGATTTCATTAAGCACTACATAAAGTAATGCACTATCAGTGACTTTAATATACTAATTATTCTAACAGAAGTGCTCCTCAGCAAAAATACTCCCTTCAGTAGTTTGTTTGTTACATCTGGCAGCATCAGGCTTTCTGGAAATTTACACAGTACCAGCAGAATGTTTACTTTCCCCTAAGGCTTCTACGTCAAAATTAAAAATAATGCTTCTATTTCCTCATCATTAAAGAGAAACAAAGGTTGGGCAGGTCAGATTAATAGGGGAAAAAAATGCAAATTCTGACTGGCACCTATCTGCACCCGTGGAAGGAAAACTTTGGCACATGAGGTGCAGAGGCCTCCCAGTCACAGGCAGCAGTCACTGTATTTCTGGCTGAAGTACAGCTCCCAGCCAGGGCACATCCTGCTCACCCACCTGGAGCTCCACCTGCCTCTGACACTCAGTCCTCCTCTCCTTCACTCTGCTTTCCATGTGCCTCAGCTGCATGGCTTTGTTGTCCAGTTCTCTCCTTAGATGCTCAATGGTGATGCTGTTGTTTGTGTTCTGATCACAAAATCTCCTGTTCTGCTCTTTTTCTAGATTTAGTTCCATCTCCTTTTTCTGCAGTTCAGCCTACAAGAAATTAAAAGTCATCTCCATCCTTGAATCACATTTACCATTTTTTTTTGTTCTCTCTTAGCATTACCAACATTGAGTTACAGGGTTGGATATCTGGATGGGGACTATTGTCTGGATTTACACTTAGCAGAAGACAGCAATATAGTCTGAGACACCCTGACACAGCCTCTACACATTGTGTTCCACCAAAGCAGTAACTTTCAGCATTATATACTGCTGCTAGAACTATTTTGAAGCACATAACATATTTTGAAGGCCTTAGAGAAACTTCCTTCCCAGCTTTGTTTCACAACTTCCTTCAAACTTAATTATAAGGAGACTGCTGCACTTGGGAAATAAGCAATGTGCAACTCTGAATATCATCAGTAATGAGAGACTTTTATAAAAGCATTATTTTTTTCACCACAATTATTTGTTTTTACCAATAACTGATGAACCTGATCACTCAGATCCCCAGATTCCTGGCTGTGCTGATCCTGTTCTGCCTTAGCTGCTGCAATCTCTGAATGAGCTAAGTGCAACTGCTTCTCAAGATCTTTGACCTAGAATAAAGATAAATATTAGTTAAAAATTCTCCTGATGTACTTTATTTTAAACAGTACAATGGATTTCTTCTAGTTCTACTCAAAAGAAGTCCAACTGTCATCTTTTGGCTCAGCAGAGTGCACTCAGAGCTCTCTATACACAGGCATATCCAAACAGAACACTTACATCTTTACATTTATATCCACTAAGTGTCAGATGTTCTGCCTGCTGAAACTATCTGGTAAGAACAACTTACACCAACTTTAGTTTTCACCTACTCCCTTGAAAATTTTCATTGCTAAGGTGTTTTCCTACCAGAGAAGCTGCAGAGAAATGTCTGCTGTAAAAGGGAGATGTACAGTAAAAGCTTTATTTAGATTCTCTCTCACACCTTCCCAGGAATGACTCCCCATCAGCCCGAGATCAAATGCTCTCCAGCTATCAACTTGTCTCTCACTGAAGCCTATCTTAGCAACTCAGTGTCTTACACTTCTTCATCAAAAGCAATGTTTATTGGACTAAGTAGTATATTCTCTACAGCTACAGAAACCAAACATCTTCTGGAGTTTATAGACTGTGAAAAATAGCCTTAAACTGATTCCCAGTTTCCAATTTAATAGCTGTTGTGAGGGAAATACTATGAAAGGGAATGTGCTTAAGGAACATACAGCACAGTTACAGCTATTTATGTGATATGACCTTCTGCTGTGCACTGCATGATTTCACTCACAGCAATTCAGGTAAACAGACCTACCATGGAAAGCATCCTCTATAGAGTACTCTTCCTTGAGGATGGAACACCACAATGAAGATCCTCCACAGTTGTCATGATGCTGTAAAAAGTCACTTTAGAACTCCATAGTGTGAGTTTTGATACATGTGAATCACTGGAATTGGTAAGAGTGGAAAGCTACAGAAAGGATAAAACACCATGTCCTTCCTGCTCTGCTTTACAGTACAAGTACATGTATGGCATGGCTCCCCAGGCTTGACCTGCACATCCCTGCCATTCCATTCTCAGACCTTTTTGGATCAGAGGCTATCAGCTCTGCCCTACTTCATGGCACTCCTGTGAACTGAACTTTCCCTTTCCAATAGCATGTCAGAGAGGGATGCCTAAATCCTCATGACTTGTAATATGAGACAGATTTGGCTCCATTGAGCATTTCTTCATAGGTCAGCTCCACTCACTTTTAAAGGGACTGGAGAGCAACTGTTTTCTAAGGAAAATCAGTTAATAAGCAGCTGTTGTTACTGTCTGTTTTCTGCTGACCTATTCTCTAGAGGTGTAGTGAAACAATGTTCTTTTCCTGCACATGCAAGTGATGTTTGCAGAGCAGAATCATCTTATGTATTTCCAGAAGGCATGATTTATGGTGTGCTCCCAATGCACTCAACAAAACTATTTTGTGTTCACCAAGTTTTGCAAAGCTTTTGTCTTACAGAAAGAAAACTTGTTCTCAAAAAGAATACAGAGTTCAAGAGAACGTAATTTATCTTTCCACATCCAATTCATCTGTCCACACAGTTTTTGGGAAGCAATCCCTTTTGAAACTACTTTCCTCCTGTATCCGGAACATCTCAGATATCCACATATCCAGTTTCATTGGCACTGATGCCAACACACAAAGCCATACACACCTTGTCTGCATACATCCTCTGAGCTTCTCCTAATTCAGAACACAGCTGAGAAACTGTAGATTCCAGGTGACTGATCTGATGTGCATACACTGCATTTGGGCTGCTTCCTTGTTCTCTAAGATAAAGTTACAGGTGGAGAAATTATAAACTGTAAGAACCCAGAGAGCACAACACATCTGTGGCTGTTTTCACTACAATCAGCATGACCACTGAAATGCAAAATTATCATTCACAGTGGGATCACACAAAAATCACAGCTTCTTACTGGTTAGATTTGCTCTCCAATATCCAGCTCTGATAAAATTACATAAATTGAAATCTTGATGCTTTCTATTGCTGATCATAACTCATTTATTCCCAAACAAGTTCCAAGCAAGCTAAGTCTGCCTTTAAATGCAACCCAACTATTCCACATGCAGAACTGAAGTATTTTGCCATCAGCTATTCAGTTTCAACTGTGTAAGTCAGACATTAATGTATACTAAATGTATATTAAAACCTCATCTTTAAATCTGCAACACTGCATGCTCTGTCCTCATTTACCTGATTTATTGAGCACTGATTTCTGAGACATCAAGTAGCAGGTGAGAATTAGTAGTTTTTTGCTCTCACCTACTGTTAGCAGTCACATTACTGACATAGCTATTGTCCCAAATGTAAGGTTGCCTCTCTTTAAAATTACCATTCATGACTTTTTGTAAATGTATGAAGCCACCCAACTGTTCACCCACTCTTGTTTGGGATTCAACTGCTGGAAGGTAATTTTGTACCCACCCACAACTGCAATCAGCCACAGCTCTTGGCTTACAAACTTTCATTCTTTAAGTCTCACCATGTACTCTGCAGAAACTTCACAACTTGGAGATTCACCATTCCAAACACTGGTGGCAAGAGCAGAGCTGAAGGCTTGAGCCAGTCTGAACTTCCCCTGACTTTTCTGGCCCTGCTTTTCTTCTGAACTGCAGCAGCAATTTTGCCATGGTTTCACCTTTTCCCTTTTTAAATTTCATTCCATTATTTTTGCAAGGACTGCTTAACTCTTTAAACAAAGACACTAAGACACCAAAAGCACAGGAGTGTGCTACCAAGGTCAGTCTTCTCTCAAATTAAGGTTACACTTAACATTTTCTACCCTATGATCAAAAACCATACTGAATGATCTGCATCTGGCTTTGGATACCACTTGCACTGTTAGATGCAGCAGTGAGTGCTGCCACCTCCTGTTCATGCTCAGTTAGAAGCTGCTCAACCCTGTGGCAAAAAGGAAACCCTAATTCTAATTTAGCCTTGGCAAATAATAACTTCTCCACTAGAAAGGTAATGGTGTTTGTCAGCAGTCAGAAATGTAATCATTTTGATGTTCTATTGTGAATGAAATATTATGTACTGCATAATTCAGGTGCTAGCTGGGGAAATTAAGGCTTGTTAAACAAAGCAGGACAAAGCTCTTAGTGAAATTAGAAAGAAAAAGCTGACATAACCACTAAAGGGATTGCTTTCAATCCATCCTTTTAACAGTGGAACTAGTCTCCCAACAAATTCTAGAATTCCACCTAAGTGACCAGTCACACTTCACAAAAGTAAGGTGTACAGATATTCCCCAAATAATATTTTTTAAGGCAATGAATAAAATAGGTAATTGTCAACATGGAAGGAAAAAAAGTAAAGAGCAACTGAACACCTGGAATGAACAATTATTAAGTTCTCAAAACCATTTCTTGCTGCCTCCCAGCCACTTCCACCTCCTCAGTATCATCATAATCAGAAAAGAATTGTATGTGGCATGTGAAAAATGTCTATTTATGTTTTATGAATAAATAAATGGAGAACAGGTACCTATTTTGAGGCTGCTGAAGCAGAAGTAGGTTTTGGGTCTGTGAATCTTTTTTCAATGACTCAAGTTCTTCTTCCACCTATGGTAAACAGATGAAAATGCTAACCCATAAAGAAAAGAAGGCCTAAAAAGCAGTTTCCAAAGTGTAATTTCCTTCTGTTTTCCTCCACACTGAACTGTGAAAATGTGCACAAGACAGGTTAAATTCTAGCAATAAATCCCATCTTAATTTGGGGAGTGTAAAAGGCTGGCATCCTGGCACCTGGCACCTTAACTGCAAAATAGCATTTGTACCTCTCCATGCCATAACCATTTCCTTAGGCCAGTTTAGGTGAGAGCTCATGGAGTTTTCAAAAATATTCTCTATAAACCCAGCATACATAGTGTTGGAAGGAGAAGTAGCACTTTCTTCACATACCAGGACAACCCTTTGTTTGAGGTGTGACACTTCTGAGTCTAAATCTTGCAGGACACCAGCAAATGCAGTGCTCAGGCTGTGGATGTGCAGGCTGGTAATATTCTCATGCTCACAGAGTTTCTTGCCTGTGCTGTCTTCATAGTCCATAAGGATGCCACGCAGCTCCAGAAGTACTTCCTCATGGCTCTGTACCATCTTTTTCAGATGCTCAGTTTGGTTGTTAGCCTCCCTCAGCATCTCCTCCTGCAGCTGGTTGGCAGCCTCCAGCTCTTGAATGGTATTTTTTAGCTGTATTTTTGTATTCTCTTGGCTCTGGGACTCCTTTTGTCTGAATGTGGAAACCAAATAAATATTTTAAAAAACAGGAATCACAACACAGATTTTTATGCTGACTATTAAGTGTAATATTTATGTAGCCTAACTGCTGTTTTTTACAGCTGCATAGTAAGCTGTTTCCTACACCAAAATGGGATGGCCTCATTGACTTTATTCCAGAAAGGAACATTGTCACTCAGGAGATCTGGTGTGCCTCTCAAAGCCCATTTATACACTCTCCATAAAGTGACTGGTTTGGCCTTCATACCTGGTGTCCTGAAGGGCATCTCTTTCCAACTGCACTTCCATCAGCATGGTCTGCAAATCAGCAATGATCAGTCTTAAATTGATTTTCTGTTGCTCATGAAGCTCAGTGGTCTAAAGGAGAAATAGCCAAAAAACCAAGCTAAACTGACCAAAACACTGAATCCATAAGCTAAAAGACCTGAAGCTGAAAGCAGCAAAGGTATGGGAATTAAGTGGTTATTTTTTGTTTTCTGTGTTTTGATTGGGTTTTTGTTTGGTTGGTTTTTTAATACTTTTTAATTAACTGGCGACTCACAGTGTGCTGCAGTGGACTGACTGTGCATGGAGCACTGCTCCAGCAGTCATACCAACATTATTACCCATCACCTATTTCTGTTTGTCAGTGACACGTGGGAACCATTACAGCCAAGGGGCTGCTCAAAATAGCACTGGGGAAGCTGTCCAAAGCCTCGGCAATGACAAAATTAACAAAAGCTCAACTATATTTAAGAAGTTGCCCCAAATCTGCAACTCACTTCATTCCATCTCTTCTGTACATCTCCGTGTTTCTCTAAGTATTCTTCCAGAATGTTTTCCACATGCTCTTTGCCAGCACCACTCATTTTTTTTTCTCAGAATCAGTTTGTACTTTGTATTTGGAACAGAAGACACTACTGGGTGGACTGTTACTAGAAGAGGGTAAGTTTTCCATTGCTGTGCTGAGAATGGAAGAAGTGGAAACTCCCTGGTTGCAGAGAAACAGGCTAGCAGCACCTGAAAGGCAGAAAAATTTGAATAAAAGGTCAGCAGGGAGAGCAGCTTGAGCATCAGCAGGGCTGTGTTTGCCTAGCAGGACTCTGACACTCTCAGATGACCCAGTTACAACACACAGAGTTGATTTCTGTCCATGCAGCACTATTTTTTTTCACAATGCAACAAGTCCCTGTGTCTGGGCATTGCACTTGTTTCCCTGCCTCTCTGCCTTTGTATTAATGAAACCAGATAAACCTGGGTTTTCATTTAGTGATATGACTGATAAAAAAAGGATGAGAGGCCACAGATGCAAGCTGAGCTGCAGAGCATGGGTAAAGCATCCTGAGGAGCCTGTTACTCTGCAATTGGGAAGAAAGGGCATCACCCACAGGCAAGGGTGGAGGTTGTATCAACACTGCTCTGTTAGTCTGGAGTTACTGTTAACCCAAATGCATAAAAAGGTTAAAGAATGGCTACACAGATCCATGGGACTAATAGATTAACTCCCTGGACACTGAGATACTAAGCAAAAATATCACTTTTCCCTGGATTTCACAAGTATGACTTTTCCAATGCTGAATGATTCTGAATCTAATAGTAAGCATAACCCTGGAACCCTGCAAATTCATTATCAAAGGGCAGTACAATATTCTGCTATTTGTGCAGAAATTCCATTGCCTTCTAGAAGAACTCATTCCACTGGGGACAGAATTGAAGCTATTATCCTGGCACACAAATTACAATGACCCATGTAATTCACTGTAGAGTGCCTCTGGCACCCATATCCTTAAATTTTGTGTTCATGTCTTTCTTGTCACCTTAGTATAACAGATAAACCTTAGGAATCTGCTGGCTTCCATTTTCAGTGAGTGTGATGTTTACTGCAGTAACAGATAGCAGGTACAAGAATTTCTATAACAACAAACAAAACATATGTACTACCTTAATTCCTGGGTATTCTTGTTCATTGTAACAGCAGCTGTGAAGAAAAAGAAGTTTTTTTATTTTCTAAACTATTAAGAATCAAATTTATGTCATAAAAATTAATTTTGCCCATCTAATTTTAATACTGCAGGAGGAATTAAAGGACATTGAAGGAGTTTCTCTCCTTTTTGAAGTCACACACTTTCTTTTGCCAGGATGAACACAGATGCAGGCTTTTATGTTAATGTAAAACACTGTAAAATATTGCAAAACAGATTGACTGTGAAGATTTGCAACAACAGTTAGGTGATAAATCACATACACTACCATGTCCTATGATGTCTCTGGATATAGACCTTTCTCACAAGGAACACTGAACACAAGATTCCTATAGACATCTGCCTTGATCTTATTGCAAATGTTGTCTATCCCCATCTGATTAAAAATGAACTTTTAAAAAAGTGGACTCAACAGCACATTTGAGCCCAAAAGAAAATAAAAATTGCAGTCTGGAGTGAGCCCAAGGTAGGGAAATCTAAACTTATGAGTGTTGGGAGTGCAACTGCTATTTACGGTCCTTGGGGAAAAACTCTGTGAACCTTTTCCTCCGGGGGAGGGGAGGGAAATAAAAAAGTAAAAATGAAGGAAAATGTCTTACTCAGAGGTAGGTTTGAGCCAGATGGTATTTAATGGAGTTTTATTTGCCTTACTTGGAACTTCCCGGGTGACTGGTCCTTATGGGAGTATAGTGTAGAGTCAAGAGTAGCAGTTTCCCAAGCATGGAAAATTTGACACCTCCAACATGATGACTAAAAAGCCCACCACGGGGCCCTTCCTCCAGGCCCAGAGGAGAGGAGGCCATTCCACCAGACCCCACTCCTCACCACCACCGCTTCCTGACCACAAAGACATCAGCATTCACACAGCAACCCCCGAATAAACTGCTTCACTGACATGGGACCATCTCCCCAAACCAGGACGGTCCCCATCACTCTCTTGCCCACGTTTTTGCTGTGGCAGAGTCAGAAACCGGCGGCTGCAGCCATTAACAATCATTAACACCATTAACAACCATTAACACCATTAACAAGCGGGCACGCACAAAATGGCGGCCAACAAAATGGCGGCCGCACGCAGCCACCTGCCTTACCCTGCCAGGGAACGAACGTTCCACGGATCTCTCCAGCCTTACACAAGTCCGTCGCGAAGCCCTTCTGGCAGCCATAAACCTCTGACACCTCGGTTCTGAGAGGATTTTTATCTCCGAGGGCGTTCATCCGGTATTGCCTCCACAGAGACACTGCTCCATCATGGTGAGGCCACCCGCCTCCGCCCTTCTCCACCCTCCTCCCCCTGGGAAAGGGCCCTGCTGTGGCTGACACCTAATTCTCCGGGAGCACTCGCTTCATCCCGGTGTGGTCTCAGGGCAATTTTGGAGGAAAAGAGTGGCAGTGCCGGCTGCCTTCCCCCGCCAACGTTCAACCCTCAACGCCTCAAAATGGCTGCTGGGGTGTCCCCTCAGGCGGGGGGCACGGGAGGAGGGAAGGCGGTCTCTGGATGATGGTTCGTGGTGCTGCGCTCCAGGCTGGGGATAAAAATCCTCGCGTGTAGAGAGCCTGGATCATCTTCCTCATGGTATTTGGCTAGCAAGGTGTGAGCATTTGGGGAGGGGTCACTGTGAACTGACTCAAGACAGAAGTTGGGGTGAGAAGGCTTCCTCCTGGCAGAGAGAAGGCCACTGGGGCAAAAGTCTTCACAAAACTGCAGTTCAGAAAATAAAATTAAAACCTTGTTTTATTTACAGCAGTCTCTGAAAACGAAATTAGGTTGGATATTAGAAAGAATTTCTTCACGGAGAGGGTGATCAGGCAATGGAATGGTCTGCCCAGTGAGGTGGTAGATTCTCCGTCCCTGGAGACATTTAAAAAAAGACTGGATGTGGCACTCAGTGCCATGGTCTAGCAACTGTGCTCCGGTGGGTCAAGGGTTGGACTTGATGATCTCTGAGGTCCCTTCCAACCCGGCTAATTCTATGACTCTATGATTCTATGATTCTATGATTCTATGATTCTATGAAATGTTTTTGAATGCCCAGAGGTGACTGCCCGACTGCTATTTCCAATTCTTGATGAGAGAGACATCAGAGTCACCTTACAGTGACTGTCCCATTTTAGATCTTGATTACAGGAGTGAACACGCAGCAATTAACAGGCTGCTCCTCTCTTCAAGTTACACAAAATGACAGCCAGCACCTTAAACCAGACATCACGTTACAAATTTTCAGGAACAGGTGTAAGAACTTGGCCTAAACCAAAATCAGAGCTGGAGAACTTAGGTCAGAACAAACTCGGGAGGCAGACATGGGTGTTTATGTATTCAAATACCTGAGTAAGAAGAAAAACAGATAACCATTCCTCAACAGAGAACATACTATTTTAATTTACAAGAGGAAAAAAACCTATTCACCTACTACTGAAATACAAAACTAAAGACAAAAGAATTGGTTTTACGTGGACTACTGCAGATGGAGGGAAGAAAAGTAACAATTAAGCAGCTCAAGCAGCAGGCTCCAGAGGTGCCAGAGCATCAGCAGCAAAAAACACACAGATGGAATCACAGCTGGAGGAAAGGAGGACTTTTTATTGCACCAGCTGGCAAAACAGGCAGCAGCAAAAAGATACATTTTTCTTCTATCCACATAGAAAAAGAGGCAAAGGAGTTTCTAAGTAAATATGCTACACCGTCTGCTGAAGCCAGAGTTCAATGCTCAAACAGCCTGGGGTATAGACAAAGCATGGGGACTCACTGGGGAGGCAGCCACCACCTACCTGGGACAGGTACTGATGAGGTTTGTTTTTCCTGTGTTTTAAACGCTGCACTGAGGTTTTGCTCCTTGCCGGGGGGCTGGGAAAGGAGGGGGGCACTGATCATCTCGTGTTCTTCCCTTTTTTTGCCGTTCTGGGCTGTGTATCCAGCTCCCAAACCCCTCCAGGGCCGCTGGGAACCACCTGCTCCTTACTCCAACCTCCTTCTCCGACTCGGTAGCCTTGGGAACAAACTCCTCCTCTGGAGCTGGTCATGTGGATGAAGGAGAGCCAATAAACTCCTCATCCACTGTTTGATTTCCCTGTAAAGTGGTGTTCAGCGGGAAACTTGATATCTTTTCCCCATCAGGGGTGTGGGAGGGTGGTTTTTTGTCTGGTGTTTCCTGGCAGTCCAGGTCCTGAGCACCCTAACCCCCTCCAACACTCCCGAAACACTGGTTACAGCCGAGGATCAGAATAACTCTTATAGGATGTAATTTCTGGATAACTTTGCTCTTATGTGGGGAATATCTCTGGGAAGAAAAAGCTAAGAATCACCACAGGCTTGCTGGCAAGATGCTGTTATAAACTTCTTGTGTTTAAACTAATTATTTCCTCCCACAGAGGATGCTAGGAGCCATGCAAGGAGCATATAGCTTCAGAGGGTAGTAGTGGCCTAATTCATACCAGCAGAGGCTCTACTTCTAAAATACCAGGCTGCCAGCCATTGCAGGTTTGCTTTGAGGCAATAATTTACTGTTAAATAACCACCTAATTTTTTAGGGGGAAAAAACCCCCCAGGAAATTAGTCTGTCTGAACCTCCCTGTTTCTTCATTTGCCACATATCAGACATGTCTATAGAATATACCCAGCTCTTTACAGAATGAGCTCAGACACAAGGCACTGTGTCTGCATTTTCACAGCTCTGCCATGCCCAGCTTTACAGTAAGAGCATCTGGCTGGGGTGCCTCAGGTGACTTTAGCTGTAATCCATCTTGCAAGAAACAATTGCAAGAAATAGCTTTGCACAGAAACCTCTGGTCTCAGCAGATGGTTGAGCTGAAAGCTGCCCAACTGTGTACACAGCCTGCTAAGAGAGAGATAAATATTACACAACTGTTAAATGAGGTGATGGCTGCCCTGAGCATTTTGTGCTTCCTCATTTTTTTTTAAAATGTGTAAATGAGTTTCATCCAGGGAATCCCCCTTAACTGTTGCATAATTTGGTGGGATAATTCCAGGTAACCATGGAATCTTTTATTCAGTGTTAGAATGGGGATTTATGATTTATATCCCTGCTTTTGTGTATTCTGAGTGCAAAATGGCCATTTCTCTGGAAGAGCTTATAGTATGTCTCTCTAGAAACAAATTCTGATCATTGGTAGTTGATTGTAATCCCTTTGAAGCCATACACAGGGGGTTAATGTGTGTTTCTTTCTGTAATTTCTTCTTTTAGATGCAAGACTGACATTTTACAGACGTCAGTGTATGAATACGTTGCAGTCTGCTGAAGCTGGTTGGAGGTAAGTGTAGAAAAGCCATATTTCCTATTTATTTGTTTCTATTTTTTTTTAATAGAATAAATTCAAGTGATCCTGGGCTGTTCAGAAGTGTTGTGTCTTTTGATATTTAATGTTTGTTCCATCCTACTGCAGCTTTGGGTAAATAGCTTTAGGACTCAGGGGCAGAGGAAGAAGCAGGGACAACCACTGGTGCTTGAAGGCCATCTACTATTATTTAAAATTCCTGAAGCTCTTCATCTTATACAGAGCCCTGTCTGGAAGAAAAAGAGAGGTTGCTGTGTTCTAAAACCAGTGAGCTAGGAAAAATAAGGCTTTTTGTGTTTCATGTGTGACCAAGAGCAGGTCACCCCTTCCCTCTCTTTGTATCTGTGAGAGGTATGAAGATTCACATTACTATCCCCCTTTGTCCACCTTGCCAATTTCAAATACAAATTCTCTCAAACAGGGCTGTTTCAAGGCTTTTCCTTACTTAGAAGCAGCTTGTGCATAACTAGAAATACTAAAGACCCCAAAAGCAGGAGGGAATGTGAGGTGATCAGTGTTTCCCTCCTTATCCTTTTGCACTCCTACTTGTAATAATGATTTTCTGCCAAATGCAACGTACTTGGTGATCAGTTACCCTTCAGCTCTTGTGATGTCCAACTCTGAGCCCTTTTGGCATGTTACTCCTCAGAAGTTCCTTCACTACAGATGAGGACTACTTTATTCAAAAAAAAAAAAAAAAAAAGCTTCTCTTTAGAGACAAGTTGTGTAATTTGCTTGTTCTGAACTTCAAGGATACAAAATAAACAGCAGGTACACTTGAAATAAGCATAATGTTTCATTCTCCAGCCAAAATGTTTATAAAACTTAGGAGCTGAACTTCCTTTCTTTGATACCTAGGTTGATTTTTAATCTGACATAGTTACTTGCCAGCTCAGGAACTCAGGTAAGATCCAAATACCACTCTGAATACTTAGTGAAGATTCTGCTTCCTTTCTGAAAGGGAAAAGCATAGCAAATGCCTAGTAATTAAACTGTAAAATGTTGGCATTTAATCAGGTCACTTTAAACTGTGAGACCTGATATTGCCAGCAGATGGGGGCAGTATTGTTCTGATAAACTCCATTTAGAAAAGAAATATTTGAAGGAATTTAGGAAAAATCAGAACATCCACCAGCAAGGAGGCATATGCCTTTCTTGATGATAAATGTAGGGTTTGGTTGTGAACTCTGAAAAGTGAAGTTAGTGGTAATTTCAAGGTGTAGTTAGCAATTTGGCAACTGATGAAAAGGGTTCTGACATGACTCTATTACAAATTTATTTTCTCTTTTATTGCAACTGCAAAATTTTGATTCAAAAATATTATTCTGTGCAGACAGCACTTTTCTGAACCCAGGTGTCCTCTATGGCACCCCAGTAGAGTATTTCAGCACTATCCTGAGAGGAGCTCCTTTCTTGTAGCACACAATGCTGAAATACTTGTGCTACATGAGGTTCTGGCTAGAGGCACAATGAGAACAAAAGGTTTGTATTTAATACTTG
This sequence comes from Phaethornis superciliosus, assembly GCA_023637945.1. NCBI lineage: Eukaryota > Metazoa > Chordata > Aves > Apodiformes > Trochilidae > Phaethornis > Phaethornis superciliosus. The sequence goes on from JAJQWJ010000005.1 coordinate 1,945,580, forward strand.
GAAATCTTTATATGTAGCTGAGTGGTGAATATTGCTTTAATGGTATTTATCACAGAAATCTATTTCTCAGAAGTGCTCATCTGCATGTTGCTAATCCCACTTTTTTCATCCATAGTTGCTGTATGGTGTTACCTTATCTTGCACTGGTTTTGTTTGCATTGTGTCTGGCAGGAAGTTAAATCCCATGTGTGTGGGCTGGAGTTGCTGCTAACTCGAGCATTCCAAAAATCCTGTGGTTGCTTTGGGCATTGCCAGAGGTTAGTGTTGTCAGGATGGCCCAGACAGTTTTCTTGAGGAAAATGTATGAATGACACAGATGGGAACAGGGTTCTGTGAGCACCTGGCAGTTTTTAAGTCCTGTGTGGAACATGGCACATTTGATGGAGCTATTGGCAAAATTTATGTTGGGTTCAGCACCTGAAATGAATTGCAGTGCTGGAGTAGGAGGAAAACTCAGAATTTGTGTTGATAACTCATAATCATCAGCCAGTGTAGGCATAGTGAAATCCTGGTGTCTGCAGACATCAGGTGTAGTGCCCACAATACTGTGTTGGAGTTGGATGTAATCCAAAGCCCTCTGGCTGGTTAACAGCCCTCCAGACTCTTACACTGTCTTAAATAGTCCTGATGGCTCTGGATAGGAGGATGTATGACCCCAGGAGACAGCTCCTGCAGCCCTAGCCTGTCTCTAGAAGCCTGTGGAGGGACAGGAATGAATTGCTCTTTGTGGTGACTTGGAATGAGGGTTTTTACAGTGAAACACTAGGAGTGTAAAACTATAGAAATCTGATTTGAGTCAGGCTGAAGGGTGAGTTCTGGATAAAAGCAATCTGTGAGCCTGACCAGGATGTGAGGCTAATGAAAACTCAGCCCCTGGGAAGGAAGCAGAGGGTACAGAGCTCAATATAAGCAAGGACTGAGAATCATCTACCATGAAAACTAAAGGGAGGGGGCCTCTTTTTCTGCATTCCTCTTCATGGCAGTTGGGAATGAGAGCTGGGACACGGGGGGCAAATAGAAGGCTAAGGGCAAAGTGTAACATCTTAGAGGGAATGGAGCAGTATGAAGGGCATGAACAAAAGCAAAGATTTCTGGATTTAGTCACAGCTCCAAAGGTTCTCCCCCACGGTTCCTTATGTGTTTGTTAACACAAGATCTTCACAACTTGCAGAGTTTGAAGGAGAAATAATGCACCTGCCAGGCACCCTAAGCTCAAACCTCTGGGCACCTCAGAGGCATAGGCACTGCTATCTGTTCTGTTCTCTCTTATGCCAGCAGGAAAGGGAGGGCTCTGTGGGCTTTGTTCTCTAGCATCCTCCTCAAGGGCAGATAAAAACCAGAAAATGTTTTTAAAGCCTTCAGTGATACATGAGGTTTGCACCTCTTTAAGCAGCCAGTCAGATGCCTGAGCCTACCTGCATATATGCAAGAAGAGAAGCACACACAGCTACAGGTTCTACAGGAGCCACTAGCAACTCCCTACATTAATAAAGTATCCTAAGTTCTTAGTGTTATTTCTTATTCCACGTATTGGGAAAGAATTGACATTTTATGACAATATAAATGGGGGAAATAAATACATCCAGGGAAGCTGGTAGGCTCCACGTGGAGGAAAAGCACTTTATGAGAGGCCAATTATTAGCAGTGCCTCACTCTGCTGATTTGGAAGGGGTCCATTGTATTTTCAGCAACTGGCAGTTTGGATTGTTACAATTCCTTGGCAAGGACAATAGAGAGATGGTGCTTTCCGGGGGCACAATGGCAGGGTGAGCCCCAGTTCTCTCTCTCTGCATTTTCCAATTGCATGCCTGATGTGCACAGTCTGGCAGCACTGCCTTCCTGCCTCCATCCAGCTCTCTCCATCTCTCCTCCTCACCCTCCCTTACAGCAGCAGCCTCTGCTGCAGCTCTGGCAGCTCAGCGGGGAGAGCACAGAAAATCAAAGGAGCTCAGCTATCGTTTTAACATCTTTCCCAAAGGATTCATTTCACCTGCTTCTCCGGTTTTCCTGGCAGATTTCTTTGCGCTTTTTAATCCAATAAGTATGGAGTTAATTTCACATTTTAAAGCCCTCTAAATAGTTATAGGCATGGGCTTTCCTTCTCCTCCCCCAGCCTTTTTTTTTTTTTTTTTTTGACAAGTCAGAAAATTGTGAACTAAGCAGCGAGTAACTGAGAGCTGAGAGGGAGAAGACGCTGCCATTCTTTTAGTGCAGTGGGCTGAGGCAAAAAGGCCATTGTAATGGTAAATCACATGCAGAAAGGAAGAAAAGACTGATAATCAATCACAAATGAAGCATTCGTTTGGATTTTGGCAATTTGCTGGCCTAGGGTTTTTAAATCTTTAAACTTTTTCTCTTTTTACCCTCATCTTTAGCAGTACAAGTCTGATATGCCGAAGACAGGAAGATAAATCTTTACAAACTATCAAGCATAGACTACCTGGGCAGGGGGAAAGCACAGTGCTGAAGCACCAGTAAAACCTGACAGTTCTGCAGGAGAAACAGCATGCTGAAATGTTGGTGGGGAACGTTTCTAACCCACCACCTTGGGACTCCAGCTCTGAGGAAAAATTCTCTGTCTCGGACTCGTCATGTTTCACATGTTGAGGGGTGACTTGTGGTGGGCTCCTGGGGAGTTTCACTTGCAACTTCGTTGTTCTGTGATTGCCTGAGAGCGGGTTTTGTGTCTGACTGGGTATGTGATAGGACAGATGAGGATGTTAGACAATATTAACACCAGCATATCCTCTTCAGAGTCCAGCATTACCCATAAAGGAAGATACATCTACCTGGAGGCACTGCTCCAAGGAGGTGCTCCATGGGGATTCACTCTGAAAGGAGGACTGGAGCATGGGGAGCCATTAATCATCTCAAAGGTATTGTTCTTATTTTAAATGAAATGCAAACAAGTTAGGAGTGGTGCTGGCTTTAGAGGGCAGGAGTTGTAAAATAACACTGAAATGCTATATTTGACACTGTATTTGGCTTGGTTTTGAAAACTGTAGATTTGCTCAGGAGCTGTGTATCTGAGCAACCCATGAGAGCTCTCAGCACTGTTTAACTATCAAAGTGCAGGGTTTGTCCCACAGGAAGTATCTTGGCTTGCAGAAATCGGCTCTGTTTATTTCACTGCTGTGCATGGGGGTGAGTGGGGATAAAGTCTGAGCAACTCTGAGCATGGTCAGTAATCCATCACCACCTCTTCTGAAAAGAAAGTAAATGGTTTAAATCACATGATGTGATGTTGGCTAATTAGAAGTGCATTTTGAGAAAGAGAACCACCTATTTGTTCTCTATATATACTTATACATTAGAGGTTTTATCAACCTACATACTCCTTACTTACTAAATATTAAATATGGTATGCCTCCAAGTTTTTCATTATTTAAATTATTCACTATTGAGTTATCAACAACTAGTAGCAACTACTTTTTTCCTTTGATAAATATGAGGGGCTAACTAACTCTTCAGCCAGTTGTTCACTTTTCTTTGTAGTGTTCTGCATTTGTGAGGAAAAGGTTTCTTTTTGCATTGACAGTTCTCTGTGATTTTGATTTAAAATGTGACATCCCTTTTTTTTTTTTTTTTTTTTTTTTTAAGTGGGGGCAGGGAGGCAGAGAGATGGCTCTGGCAGCTGAACATTAATTAATCTATGGGATTTGGTTTCCACAACAACCAGGCCCCTTAATGTCAAACATGCATGGAGTGTGCATAGTGCCACTGGGAGCTGCATGGCTTGTGCCTTCCTTCAGTGAAACAACACTGCAAAAATGTGGTGGGTTTTTTTGTTTTGTTTTGTTTCTTTGGTTTTTTGGGGGGTTTTTTGGTGGTTTGTTTTTTTTTTAAACTTGTAGTAGCTGCTTGGTTTGTGCTCTCAGTGTTAGCATTTTGTTGTTTTGCTTGTGCATCTGTGATGCAGAGCTTGAGAGTGGCTCTCATGTGAAAGCTTTGCTATCTGGATTTGTGCAACACCTAGAGCTGTTTCCTGGTTTCCACTTTCAGCTGAGAAATTCCTCTTGTATTTGAATTCATGAGGCTCTCTTCAGAATTAATTGCATATTAGTAATTTAGCTAGTTCAGTCTTCTTCTGATTACACTGTGAAGTAATGAGGAACTGTGGGCAAATGAGAAATTCAATCATGAGACAGGTTAAATTCTGGGCTTGCACAAGAGCACTTAGAGCATCCCAGAATGGGTTGGAGGGGACCAATTAATTAATTAACCAATTAAAGATTGTACTGCTTATGCAAGTGCACAGTAGGAATGATCCAATAATGGTCCTAAATATTACCTATAAATATCAGAAAATGTGGATGTCAGCTTTTAATTCCTGATTATTCATAACTAAGGTAGGAGGTTTTTATGTTTTGGCTCCCTATTCTTTTTTGGTGTTTATGTCCACTTAATTGCCTGTTTGCATTGACAAAGTGGTGTTAAATGTTCTTAGTGTAAATAAAAATGTTGCTTTCAGCAAATATTTAAGCTAGGAGCCATGACAGCTTGCAACATGACTTTAAAAAGTCAAACTAACACGGATATATTGTTACAGAATGGATAGGTAGCAAATCTGTGTGAATGCAATAATTCTTTCAAGCCATCAGGAGCTGATGCTCCTTTGGGGCCCTCAAGTGTTGGTCACTCAGGCTCAGCTTCAGACCAAAGGCAGTGCTAGTAGTTAAAAATCAAGATTAATGACTTTACAAAAGGCCCAGATACACAAAAACAAGTTCTGGCAGCCCTGTGCCATTCTTTGGAAAAACAGACTTTCCTACCAATAAAATGCCAAGAAAGTATCCAAAAAGCAATGGGATTAACAGGTGGGAGGGTAAGCTGCAAAACCCAACCCTGTATTCTCAGCTGGTAGAGAGTGCTGGTTTTGAGGTGACCTTAATGTGGTTTTAGTATGGCCTTCAAACTAAGAAGTTACCTCCTGCCTTTCAGTAAGGGCCCTTGGCTGTCTAGAGATGTGCTGCTGTGCCCTGGGTGGGTGTGTGTGGGTGCACACACAGACACCCTGCCACTTACACACAGGAGGAAATGCTTTGCTGAGTCAGCCATGCACCCAAGCCTAACCCAACCTCTCAGAAACCTTGGCTGTGCAGCTAACATGAGTTTGGGTGGTTAAAAGAGATGACCTCTTCATGCTAGCACTGTTCTTTTTCCCCTGTGGAAAGACAAATCTACACTGAAGCAGTTTCATGACAGCTGATTTAAAGTCCTCAGCTCAGGTCTCTTCATTGTGTGTTTTGCTGAAGGCAAGGGCTGACCAAAACCAAATTTATTACATCCAACTCACATTTCCCCTTCTCCACAAAGGAAGCTGCTTTGCAATTCCCTCTAGTCAAGTTTTTCTCCCTTGTTTCTAGACTGACTTTATCCAAGAGCCACAATGTGTTATGATTCTTGCTTTCTAGGTCGTTTAAATGAACATACATTTCAATGGAAAGACATTTGGGAATGCTAACAGTGTGTCTATCAGCAAAATGGAAACTCTGTGGGGGTATTGACTGTCCCAGAGCAGCCCTTGGCCATTTGGGAATGTAAGGAAGTTCCCTTTGTCTTCTGGAGCTGCCCAGTTGGCCACAGCACTCCTAAGATTGTGAGTGGGGTTCCTGATCTGCCACCTAAGCACAAGCCTGGGAGGGAGCCTCAGAAATGAGCTTTGTGGAATCTTCCAGAAGTAGTTTTTGTTGTAGCAAGCACAGGAATGGAGGAATGGGCAAAGAACAGTTAGTTGCACATTCCTATTCCACTCTGCCTCAAGGGAATGTCCAAAAATCCATCCCTAAATTAGCACTAGAATGTCACAGGTTAGCAGTGGGCTGGTGTCCAAAAGGATGAATCACAGGCTGCAAATTAACAAAATGTATTTTCCCTTTTGTATTGATTCTGTGGTGCTAAACATGTCAGTGAGGAGTGTGGTGAGTGTGAAAGGGAGCTGTAGTCTTAGCATTCTTCCTGGGGAAGAATTTCTCATTTCTATAAGCTTAGAGAATAGCTGTCAATCAAATTCTTTACTTAGAACTGTTCACATTCCCTCCCCCCATGTTTTAAAATAAGTAAATGTCCTCTGGAAGTGAGGAGGAAAAAGAAGTTGGTGTCAGAAGTAAAGCATCTCTCCAGGATGAGCTTGTTATACTTATTTTTCCTCAGAATTTTGCAAGTTTATAGACTTAAAAGAATGCCGAGTACATCTCCAGAAGTGTGCTGTTCATGGTTATCAAATGCTACTTGGACAACAAGGTTCTCAACTTTTTAATTATTTTCCTTCTTACAAACATCCTTGTTTTCTTTTCCTGTCCATGAGTGTTCCTAAGGTAAGTTGGTATCATCAATGTGTCACTGACACTTGAGAAGCAATAGAAGTCAAATCCTCTGTAGTGACCTCTGCCTCTCTGTGTTCAGGTTTTGGTTCATGTAGTTCAACTTTGGTTATTTAATTATGTCTGTTTAGCAATTTAGAACCATGTTATTCTGGCCTAGATTTGGGGAGATTTGCTCCCAGTGGAAATCTCATTAGGCACGTGGTTTCTTTACCTGGAACAAAAAATTTAACGAGAAATGCAAAAGTGATTGCAAGTGATACTGAATGTTTATTTGGAACCTGATTTCCTCTAGCCCCAAAACCATGATAAATACAGAAGCAAACCCAGACTGACACTTCCATATTACTTTTTTGGCTTATCCTGAGCTCTAAGATCAATATCAGAAAAATGAAAGCCTGGACTGTTCTAGGCAGTAAAGGCAAGATGATAAGAGAACTGCCCACTCCCTCCTAATTTCCTGCAAGAATTTTTAAGGTAATGAACAGTATTCAGTCTCAACAGTTTTGGAGCCAGGCAAACTATTTCTGCAATCTGATTCTCCTGGCTATGCACACACCTTTGGAATAGTTGTAGCTGTTGCAGGCTTCTGAAATGCCCTTTTATGTTGAGCTTCATGATGATGATACTAACAAAGGAGTTGTTTTACTTGCTTAGGAAATAAAGCATCTGAAGTGTTCTGTCTCGGGTGGCAGCTGTGTGGGAACACTTCACATGCTGGGCTGTAGTTCATCCCTTCCCTCAGCTCAAAAGGAAAGGTCATTTACAGGGACCTTATGCCAGAAGCATGACACAAACTCAGAGGTTTCCCTCTCAGCAGGGATGTAGGAAGCAATAGAAGTTTAATAATAGTAATAGCAATAGCTTGGGACAGGGCCTGAGAAATAATCCTGGGTTCTTCCAAGGAGTTTAAACCTTGTTAGGAGCTCTCTAGGAATGGGAGCTTACAGGAGCCAGCTCAGACTGTCTGCCACAAGGCTCCCATGCCTCTGCTACTTCTCTTTGGTCATGATGCCTTGTTCACCTCACTGACATTTGATGAGAAGTGTCCCACCTTTCCTAACAAAACCAAACCCCAAAGGCCATGTTGGACCCCAGCTGGCCCACAGACACTTACCCTGTCTCTGCCTCTGATCAAAACACTCAGTCAGTGTCCCCCCTTAGGTCAGTCCTGGGAGCCTCCTGCTTACCTCACTCCAATGCCTAGATTCCCCATAAACAAAATTAAATTAGCATAAAGACAACATTAAATTGGATCCTTTCCCCCTATCCATGTGTGTGACAAATGCCAGTTTAGAAACTGTTAACCTTTTTGTAGGGCTGCAAGCACAAAAAAGATGGGCAATGCTTGCATGAGAGAGGCTTGTCTGAAGCTGGCAGTGAGGATAGACTCACCTGGGCATGGGGACATCAAGCTGAGACAGAGGCATGGTGACTTTTTCTGCTCTCTGCTGAAGAATAGCTTGAGGCCTCTGTGTAGTTAATGTTTACAAAAATTACCCCTTTTGATTCTTTATCTTCCAGTATAGTGTGAGTGGGCTGATGGAGGTTTCCATTTCAAAGCCATTGTTATGTTCATGCCTTCCTGCAGAGCATTTTCTGCACTGGCTGTGTATTCAGGGCCACAGCTCTGGAGGTGGTGTATATATATGTATATATATGTATATTTATGTGTATATATATGGCAGGTCTTCAGAAATGTGTGCAAACAAGAGGGGTGTGCAAGAATTGCCTGAGTGCTGATCTCTTAGTATTTAACTACGTGGGCTTACAGGGCATGGAGGGCTGACATGTTCATTGTTTCTTCACTTCTTGTATTCACTGGGGGAAGCAGTAAGTGACCAGTGAGTGGGCTGTGATTCATCTGGGACTAAACCATAGTGTAATTGCTTGTGCTTGGTCTCAGCCCAAAGGCAGGTGAGAATGTGCTCCTGTGAGCAAAACAAAGTACCTGCACTGACCAGTGTCCTCTCTGAGTTGTACTCAAAAGATCAAGGACCAAAACAATGAGGTCAACAGAGTCCTTCTTCCTGATTACCCTCTCCCTGTCCCCCAGTTCTCCTTTTAGGTTTGGAACTGGAGAAGGATGTGCTCTGTCTGCTGATGAGCTGTGGGGTTCACTGTGCAGTCACCTGCCTGCACATCAGCAGGGAAATCTGTGTGCTCCAGACCTTTGGTGTCAGAGAAGCAGGAGGGAACTGCTGCAGACAGCAGAGGGGCAGTTCTTCACCACTCTTCCTTGTTTCTCAGGGCTCACATGAGGGCCTCATGAAAGACTGCTGATGCCAGCACAAGGGACAGGATCATCTACCTTCTCTTAAAGCTGGGGAGGGGCTTGATGAAAAGGCCTCTATTGTCAGCACCCTGCATTAGGCTGCCAGTGGCTCTCCAGCACAAAAAGACTTCTGTTCACTTCCCCAGCACTGAATTAGCAATTGCAGACAAACTGACTGACTGAGCAGTGGCTTGCTCAGCATCACTGATGCACCAGCAAAGGCAGCAGGAGTTTTCAGACTGCAGATATGCTGTCTGGAGAGGCACTGCCACTTGCTCTGTGATGCATCATGATGAGCCCCTCTGCTGAGAATACCTGGGCTGTCCTTAGCAGCAAAGATCAGCACAGCTGGAGCCCAGGGTACACAGACTGCTCAGTGATGAGACTTCTGTGAACGTGCATGTGGAAGGACATCAGGTGTGACACAGGGTGGGGACAGCTGCCAGGTGTCTGGCTCCAGTTGGCCAGTCATGCTTTGAGTTACCTCCTTACCAGAGATCAACCCAAGCTCCAAAGTTTTGGTCCAAATCTGCACAGCCAGCTGGTCTCAGAGATCAGATCTCCACCACTGCATTGCAGCCACATGAGAGAGGGAAGACCACAGGCAGGGTAATGTCCTTCAAAGTCACAAAGAGGTGTAATAGAACAATTTTTTTCTTGAGTTCTTGGACAGAGAGGAATCCTCTGTGGTTAAACACTGCATGTAATCCTTAGGGTCAATAAATGGAGCCTTTGTAAATCCTGCCCTGCCTTTAGCTTACATGAAAGAGATTAGACAGAAAGATGCCAGGTCTCCTTGTCTGCTTAGCAGGTATAACCAGAGTTAGATTTACACTGATCCTAGAACGAGAACCAGGGAAAGCCCTCTTTAAATCAGTGTCTGTGCAGAGTAGGGGATTGCTTGTGAAAAGCTCTGTTACATTCAGATTTTCCCACTCTTCTTGGGAGCCCAAGACCTAGGAAGAAAACCCATCATCAATATTAGAGCTGGAGCTAAGCTAATCTCATCTCAAATTTCGTCAGTGTTTGCCTTCAGGATCTTTTGATGAAGCTCAAAACTGTGGAGCATGAACCCAGAGTGGATCTCTTGTGTGAGAACTAGTAAGACTTTGGAAGTAATCTTTGAAAGTAAAAACGAGATAAACTCTAATTTTCTTGCCAACAAACATTTGTAGTCGAAGAAAAAGTGTCCGGAGGCCTTTGAAAACAGAGTGCTAAACCACTAAATCTTTTGTCATTTTTACTTGTATGTTTCCAAAGCCTTGAGTGGATCAGCATCTGATGGCAGCAGAGAGCATCCCGGAGCAGTGTCAGGAAACCCTGGGAAGTGGTGGTGTCCCCCAGCCCAGGAGACAAATCACTCCCACCTTGGAGACTTTGCCTTCGAGCCTGAAGAACAGAAACTGATGGGTGTTGTGCCATCATTCTGGGATCTTCAGGCTGCAGTTCTGATCCTGTCTAGGAGAGGCTTTCTTTTGCTTATATTCTCATCTCACATAGGCTGCTGTACCCATGTTTGTGTCTCTGCTAAAGCATTCCTGCCCCCTTTGGAGTTCTCTCAGCTTTGGCTCACTTATTAGATCCTTGTTTCTGGGGGAGATCTGGACTCTGTGCTTCTGATGGACTTGCCAGAACCCTGGCTCTTTAAAGAGATGCAGGTCAGCAGCTGCTAAATACCAGGAAGCATCTCTCCCCTGTGGAAATACAGTGTGTGTCTGCGTGTCACATGGAGCACTCAGGGTGAAAAAACATTTTCCTAAATGTTGTCACTTTATTTTTAAGTAAGAGCAGGCTTGTGTAGGTGAATTCACATGCCTGAGTGGGAAACAAGAGTTCTGGTCTTCCCACATGCAGCCATAGGATGTCTATGTCTATTTCAGCAGCTGTTGTTACTTTGTAATGAATTTTTAAAAAAACCCAAACAAATAAAACCCAAACAAATAAATGATTCCAGGTTTCTTGGTCAATTGAAATTAGGAAGAGGACAACAGGAGGGGACAAGACCAGCTTATCCAGGACCCAGCTTGTTAACATCCTAACTGGTATTCAAGCATAGTATTAATTTTTCACACTTGCATTAAGAAGTTCACAAAAAAAAAAAAAAAAAAAAAAAGCAGCAGCAAACCCCAGAGGAGAATGATTCCTGCTGATAAGAAAATCACTGTGCTTAAATTCATTAATAGAATAGGCTGTGGGATACATTTCAAAGCAGAGGGTGAGAAATAAGCTCCCAAATCCCATTAAGAAATAACAGGATTTATGTGCATTCCTCCCATATATTAACTTTCCCCTCTGGAAACGTCTTGTGCTGAGCTGGTGCCATTTTTCAGGCAGGTGCAATGTTTTGCAGTTCCCACAGACCCCTCCAGATAATCTGCCAGCCTGAAAGCCATTCCCTTTTCTCACTCAAGAATGGGGATTTTCCAATGCACGGATGAATGAGGAGTTTGGCTGACAAATGTCATAGCTCTGTGTTCTACTGGGACTCAGTCACACATTCTGCACTGATGCTGTAAGCAGTTTTGCCCTGTCCATCTCAGCAGTTAAAATGTTTTAAACACCAGCCAGCAGGGATGGAAGAGCTGCCAGTTTTGAACAGCCATTATCAGTGGGGGATTTTCTGAACATAACATCTAGAGGTACAATTTGGGATGCTGAAGTCTGGGAGGAATTGGTTTGTGTTGTCAGCAGGGTCAGTTTTTATTAGCACTGCTAGTAGTTTTTAGTTGAAGGCAAGTTCTTTAAAATATAACCAATCTCCACACTTGGCATTACTTAGAAGAATTTTCATGACTTTCTTCCATTTAAAGACAAGGATGTTAATTGGATGCCAAATGTTAATTCACATAAAAAAGGAGATGAAAGTGTTATGGAAATATTTGCCAAAGAAATGGTGAGCAGATCCATTTTTAAAAATGGAAACAGTTTCATGGGGTAGAAGGAGTCCAGAGGGGTCTCTGGGATCCCTGGGATCCCTTGCACATGTTGTGCAAGGTGTTTATTTCCAAAGAACTGAAAGATCACACAGTCCAATACATGTTGCAGAAAATTTCCTAACACCTACAGATAACTACTGACTTCCTGATAAAGAGTGTTAACTACAGTTGTACAGAAGTATTTTTCCTTGTTTTCCATTCAGATTGTAATCATCGTTTATTTTTTTCTATCATGGCAGTGCCAGCAGGTCACAGTTGAAACTGTTACCCTTTTATGCTCTTTATGAGTGTAATAAAAAAATCTGGTTCCAGGTGTTCAGAATTTATAGTTGTCACACAGTCCCAAGATGTAAATATAAAATTGCAAATGGTGAAGAGTGAAGCAAGGGTAAGTCTGCAATAACACCAGTGAATTTGCTAACTCACATATAGTCACCATGTTACTTGGCCTTTAGGCATTATTTAGTGTTAGATTCTAAGATGTTTACAATGGCACATAATTGCCAGAATAATCACAGCCTTGAGAACTTGCAGTAGTGCTGGATCCATTATTGCTGGTTTGTTTTGGGTTTGGTTTTTTTTTTCTGTAAAAATATGCATTATGTAAATGAGTGCTTCCTTGAGAAAAGTGGATTAGTGTCTGATGGCAGACCTCATGTTTTTATATATTGATTGATGAGCAGTCTTGACAGTGGGCTGAGAGAGACCCACATTTCTCAAACTTAGTCTCATAGAAACTAGGAATGAGCTGATGGAATTCAGACCAAAGATCTGGCTCTTTTCCAGGGACAAATACATGGCAAGATGCATTTCCAGTTTGAAGAGAGAGGCTTGACATGAAGAAAGAAATGCAAAACGTTTGGAGAGACAGGGGTGGGATCGTGGGGGAAATCTTCCATTTTATCAATGATCCCACTCCCCTCCCTCCTGCCCTGCTCCATTTCATGTTTGCTTAAAAGCAGTTGCCAGTGTTTGTTAATAGTGTCAGCACAGAAGGGATGCAGGCACTGACCTGACTGTAAGGCAACACCAAAAGGTTAGTAGAATTAGTCTTGTACTGCAGACTTGTATTAATAGTTGTATTGTGGTGGTGTTGGCACAAACTCTGCAGTTAAATAAGTTGTTGGCACTCTTCCTGGGTTAAATTACTACTGCTGTTCCCCCTGCTTGCAAGTCAATGAATAGAACACTTTTGGGGAGGCAAGTTCAAACATTTTTGTTCTTTTGGGATTCTGCACATTTCTGATTTCTAGCTAAGAGGTTTCTGCTGGCTTTCCAAGGAGATCTCTGTTGTTGTTCTGTCTCTGCAAACAGCCCATGCAAACTAAATGCTGGAATAACCAAGTGGGGAAGGAGGTGGGAGAGGGGGAAAGACACAACAAAAGACTGATGTAGAAACAAATGCCCTTAGAAGGGGTCCTGGCCTTCTCTCATGCCTGGTCCCATGGATGTTTCTTAGCACTGGGCTATTGTTGTAGAGGATTAGGTTTCCATCACAGCTTCATCAGGGGCAACTTACTCCTTTTATCAGCCCAGAAATCCACAGACATGGGGTGGATATTCCCACCTATCCTTGCCCAAAAGTGCAAAGCAGCAACTCTTTTCAGCCCAAAGCCCCCTTCCCACTTCTGCTTTAGTTGCTGGCAATTGGGTTTGGCCCAGGAGCCCACTCTCCCCCCTGTGCTGCTCTGTAGGGGCCACTCAACAGCAATACACCTCCTCAGTCCTGCTTGCCAGAAATATTCCTATTTCTAACTTATTGACAGTGCCTTCTGCTTTGGGAAAAGGAGTTCTTGTCCTTCTTTCCAAGTCTTTCCCTAATTTGGAAACAGATGTCAGCCTACCAGATGGATGTCCTCACCTGTTCTCTAATGAGTAGATCTAAAAATTGTTTTTCCTCAGAATTTCATAACTTTGTTTTTCATCAGTGTTTTCAGCAATGTTTGGGAGTCAGTTGCAGTCTGACCTCTCTTCATGGCCTACATTAAGACTGATGCAGTCCTGTCCTCTGGGGTAGCAAACCACAAATATAAGGCACAAGAACTGGAAGTGCTTCTGTCCCTGTTTCCCTGTGGCTCCCAGACTGTGGGGAGACTTACTGTATGAGCTGAGAAAGTGGTATATGTACTGATTCTCTAAGAAACTGGTGGTATACAGAAAAATGTCTAGGGTGAACCTTAACCTGTTTTTTTCTTAGGACTGGCTGTTTTTTAGTCAATCATCAGATGTTAATAATGAACTGCATGCAGGTTTCCCTGCCTCCCAGTGAGATGATCTTTTGATGGCTTCCGTCAGGGTTTGATGGAGATGGGTGATATGGAGTGAGCCACATCAGGAAAAGTTGGAGATTAGGAGAAAGGAGTAAGCAGACACAAAAATAAGCATGCTTGGGTGACTCTGTGTCTCTGCGACTTCTTGTGCACCTCATCAGAACAAAACAAAAGGTTCCTCTGCTGGCTGGAGCTGAAGAGAACCAGGGTGAGCATCTATTGTTCTATGTGTTTTATTATTCTTGGGCTGTGATCTTGTCAGCTCTTGTTAGCTGAACAGGTTGGGCTGTGTCACTCCTTGGATGGGAGATTTGGAAAAGCAATGAGAAGTGACACAAAGTGGTTCAGTCCATAGCCCTGCTCCCTCTGAGCCACTGCTGAAACACTGACCCACCAGCCCTTGAGGTGGAGAGGGGGTGATAGTGCTGCTCCAGGAGACATTCTGGCTTTGGTGATATTATAGAAGGTCAGTCAGTGGCATATTTTACTAGAAAAAAAAAATAATGTGGTCCCGTGAGCCAAATTCTGTTTGAGATAAATTGAGTACCAATACCACCACTGTAATCTTAATTTTTTCTGAGTTTAGAGCAGTTAAAATTTGTGTGTAGCTGGTATGAGATGCTTTGGTAGTAGGTGGCAGTGCCTGTAGTTAAATGGCTGTATTTTTATATAAATATGTATATATTTATATATCATATGTGTGTGTGTCTGTGAGCTGAGGGTGATTATTGCTTGGAACCCTCTAAAGCACCAGATGGAAAATAATCAGTGCTTTTGAGTTGCTCAGAATATATACAGGAACAGAGAACTGGAAAGTAATACAGAACTGGATTTGGAGGGGTCCTTGCACACCAAGTGCATGCTTTTCTCTGGACTGAAATCAGGGTTTATAGACAGTGAGAGCAAAGTAGCCATTAGCACAGAAAACAGATGGGAGAGTTTGGGGGAAAGGAGTAAAGACAAAAATGAGGACATTTTCATGGTGACACCATACCAGAGGTCTGATCTGTGCATCCAGTCATCTCTGGTGTCAGGCCTCTGTCATCCCCAGGGGGCTGCAATCTGCCTTTGCACTTGTGTGCACCAGTTGCAGACCAGGCAGAACACTCAGTCAATGTCTTCAGTTGTTGCTGAGTCTTCAGCACTCAAGAGTGAGTCTGCAGTTCTCTAAGGGTAATTTGAAAATCCTGTCATTTCCAATAAATCATTATCTTCCATCATGTCCCTGGCTGTGGCAGTCACAGAGGAGCTAGAGGGCACGAATGACACCAGTGGCATTGAAGCTGGGGGCCAGGGTTGTTTGTGAGGCTCCCTCCAGCTGTGGAATATAATTAGCTATCTTCAGCAGCAGTAGCTGGAAATCTGCAAGGCAAGTTTAGTTTGCCAGAGTAGGGGTTTAAACTGTTCCCTCACGTAGTGGTTCCAGGTATGAATGATCTAAAAGCTGGTAATGTGGGAGCTAGGTAAGGAAACCAAAGTTAGAGAGACACCTCTCTGCACGTAAGAAACTGTGCCTTCCCAAGCTCTGCAAATATACCTGCAAACTCCATATCAAAAAAAAAAAAAAAAAAAAACCCAAAACCCTGAAGCCCAGGAAAGCAAAAAAATAAGATGGGCAAAAGGAAAGTGTGTTTGTCTCCTAGCTGCTCAACAGACAACTCTGAGATCTCTGGCAAGATCAACTGAAGCAGAATTTGTCATTGTTTGGCTTGTGTCACCCAGCTGGTCGGGTCAGAGAGATTCTCTGACCTGAGCCCACAAGTGATGGACAGGTCTGTAGAGGGCATTATCACAGCATAATCACATGGAAAGAAAGGAAAACTCTGTGCTTTTCTTAACTTTCCCCCCCCCCCCTCTTCTCCAAATCTTTGGGCTAATACATCTTTTCTTAGTTTACTCTGAATCTGTTAATGCTTCTGTTATGTAACAAGGTTTTCACAGTAAAATACAGCCTGGAGAGTAGCAAATGGAGCTCCTCCAGGGATCCACAAAGACCTGCAAAGATTCTGTGGCACTGCAAAAGGAAGCATTAATCATGGTCAGAAATATGTCCTGCTGGCTTGTAGTATGCTCTCTGGTTTCCTCTGTCCCTCAGGCACTAGTGGAAGTTCCAACAGATGACAAAGTGGGGTGTTTTTTGCTGATTTAAGTTAACTAAAACAATTTTGGGATAAAACAGAGCATCTGTAAGTTCTTAGTGGTATTATTGCTCTTGCCAAAATCAGCAGCAGCCAGGAGAAAAACCATAGACCCTGGCCAGGAGGAGACCACAGGAAGAATTCTGTTGACCCAGGAACTTTGAAATTCCTTGTATCTGCTTTTATCTCTGAATAATCTGTGTGTTGCTGGATTGGAGGGAATGTAGGAGATGTGCATTTGGAGCTAGTGGTTTCAGGAGTTTGGTTTTCACTTGGATTTACAGATTTTATTTAGTTACAGCATATTAAGCATGGCATGAGAACTATTTTTTAATATAAGGAAAGCTTAAAGAAACTAGAACTATGGAATATATGGTTTGGTGGCCTATATAAAGACAGTAGTTCTTGTGGACCCTGTGACAAAAAGAAGAGAAATAAATTAGAGGTTTGTGTTGAACTGAAAAGTTTTGTTTGACCCTGTAAAATAAGTGCAGGTGAAGTTTGAAATGAAAATAATAACTGAAAATGACACCAAAATATTCTGCTTTAGAAATATCAAAGTTAAAATTTCAACCCTTTAAAACTATTCTTTTTAACCTGCCTTTCAGGGATCAACCCCATTTAATCTGCATGTGGAAGCAGCCTTGTTCTTGCCACTCAGGATCACACTGTAACTAAATAATAATGCCCTGCTCTTGTCAAAATATGGCTTTCAAAATAAAGCTCTGCTTGGATGTGGAATGATTCAGACTTCATCCAAGCTATGAATGACATCCCTTATTATCCTTATGACTTATTTTGGCCTTTTGACTTCTAGTGAAACAGAGCTGGAACTTGCCAGAATCCTCCTTTAAGACCTTAATCGTACAAGGAATATATTAATCTCCAAGGAAAATTTAGGTAGCAAAGAAAAATGTTGAGGAAGGAATGGATGTAGCATAATACCCCTGGATATTAACATATACCCCTGGATATAAACCTTTTACCCTGGTAGCCATGACCCTATGACAGTCTCTGATGGAGAGAAGTGCAGTAGGAAGCGGGATGTTCAAAATGATGCTACACATCCCCAAAGTGCATTGTCACCTAAATCCAGGACTGGTGTGCCTTCAGGCTTTGTGTGTCAGGCATTTGTTGGCAGCTTGGGGAATAGAGATGATGTTATTGTGTAGTCTCTGTTTCTGATCCAAACTGAGGAATCTAGTCAGCTTTCTGTGGGATTTCTTATGCATGGGATCTATTGTGGGATGTCTGAGAGGAGCCACAAGTGTGGAAGAAGGAAAATTACTTGTGAAAATAATTTTTCCATGTTCCCTCATCTCCTTGAAATCAACAGAGCCTTTCTTGCTGCATGGGGAAAAAAAATTAGTGAAGGCCCACAGTCTCCATACCTTAGTGTTCTCATACCTAAAGGTGGCTCCTGCTTATGTTCCTGACCCCTCAGAGTTCATCCCCTGGGCACATACTGGAGCAAAGATGTCTGTGTCCTGCTCTTTCTTCCTATATCCTGAGAAGGGAAGACAAAGATGCACTGCCTTACACCCAGCTGGCCATAGCTTTTGGCTGGAAATAGTGTGGCCTTGTCAAGGCATGCTTGGGAAAGGTGAAGTAAACACAGGACTGCAAACCCCTGTGTTCTTGTCCACTTCCCTCTGTGGCAGAGGCATTTTTAGCAGCCCATCTCTCTCTGATACACAACCATGACATTATTTCTGTAGCACAGCCATCCAAAAGCTCTCCTCTGGCCTGGCCTGTCACCGTATTGCAATGCCAGCGAGCAGTGCTGCCAAACATTTGCAGGGAAGGTAGGGGAGAAGGGAGAATGATATTTCTCTTTCTTTATTATTGATCATATCGAGAGGGCTGCAGTCCCAGCACACGAGTTATTACTGTCCCTAAGGACTGTGCAGGGCTCAGCCTGGCTGAGGGAGCTGTGGTGTTTGAGCAGCCAGCTGGGAGGTGAGCTGAGGACAGCTGTGGTGAGCAGGGGGCTGGCTTGTTCCACACCAGCTCCTGCACCTCCTCCAGGGGTGGATGGAAGAGGCAGGATGGTATTTGAGAGGAGGAGGGGAGTGCAAGGCAGAGCTCTCTGGGCTCAGTGCCTCTGGGTGCTAATGAGGCCCAGAGCTGATGCCAGGCAGCTATCTCCTGGTGCAGTTTGCACATGAGTGCACCAAGAATGCAGCAGCTATTCCACGAGGATAAGTTTTTATAAGCACAGGTTTCTGACCGTGCCAAACTTTGTACCCCTTCAGCTGCTAAAATCTGTGGAATTTGATGCTGGGGAAACAATCACATTTGAGAAGAGCTCACATTGCTTCCCAGTGAGAGCCTGAGCAGTGGATTGGCTTTTCTAACACAATATCACACTTTTGTTCCTTAAGCAAGATTAAAACTTTAGAAGGAGAAAGATTAGTCAGCAAGATTAGAATGAAAAACATTCTTAGAGAGTTATATTAACTGTAAAGAACTATCTGCTCTCCACAACTGCAAAAGTAAAAGATTTTTCGTCTTCCATTGTTTTGGATGGTAGGGTTCCACAAGCACACAAATGGGGCCCAGTCTGTCCTCAGCTCAGAAACCACATTATTTTCTCTATGGGTAAAGTAAAACATGCTTGAGGGTGTGAATAGATGAGCAAGCAGAAAAGGAGCATGTTCCTGGAGACCTTGGTGTCCAAACAGCCAGACAACAGCAGAAGATGCTGATGTGCACGAGGGGTGCTCACACCAAAATGAGAGGAATGTGATATCCATTAGAAACAAATACCGGAATCTAAATCATTCCTGCTATAGAAAATCACTGGTGGGAGCAACTCAGCAAGCATCAAGGAGGGACAATGGAAAGGCCTGGGAATGAATAGAGAATAGGGATCAGGATGCTGCTAAAAAAGGACACAAAATGAAAAGCTGCTCAGACTTCTGTCCCACTCAGGTGGGATCAAGAGGCTGTTTGAGATGGTGTAAATCAGTATCATTTCCTTGGCATCAGGAGGCTCACCCTCAAGTACATCACCTCTTCTTCCTTTATAAAACCATCTTACAACTGGTGTTGCCTCGGTGCAAACAGACATGCTATGAATGGGGTTAAGTAGCTCCCTGGTTTGGGGGATGTCATCATTGCACCAGCAACACTGTCGTCATTCTTAGAGAGAAAAAAGCTCTTAGACTGATGGGTTTTGCCCAGTTGCCTTCCTGAGTGAATTACTGAAGCACAGGAACCTTGTTTCCCACACTGCTGCTCTGCTATCAGTTACCACAATAACCACTCTGGAAAAATAAACATTAGCTCAGAAAGCGGCAAAGTGGGAAATACAGAGATGAAATATTAAGGAAATTGCAAGCAGTCACTTGAGCTTTTACAGTAGCACTTAACTTTCTCACCCCATGGGCTGAGTGAGGTGTACAGAGTTACTGCAACTCATTAACCATGAACCCATTGTGCATGGTTAAGCTTTTTCTGTGGGGTGATCGATACTTCAGGAAGTGTGTGGGAACTGAAGGGAGATTAGGAACAAATAATAAAGGTGAAACCAGATTACAAGCCTGATCCTTTCTCCATTGTGGTTTTGGGCACTTGAGGAAAGCAGTGTGGGTCAAGAGAAGGGGCCTCACTGTAGGACTGGGAAGCTTCTGCTTACAATCTGACTCCACCACTCACACCATCTTTTCTCTCACTTTTGCTTTAGGGCCAGAAGAGACTCAGCAGATTATTGAGGGCAAAACAAAACTTTCAGCTCTGCCATGAAAAACTTTCTGTCCTTAACAATGACTTTGCACAGAGCTTGCAGCAGATTTTAAATATATATATGTATATATATATATATACACACATAGAGTATTTCTGTGTGTGTGTGATGTGTGTGTGACTGCTGAAACCTCCCTAAATATTACACCCCTAAATATTACACCTCCAGACCAACCCACTGTGGGATAGCACAGAGTATTCATGCTGAGGATTTGGGTCAGCAACGTGTACATTATGAGTTCAAGCCAAAACTGCAGCAGGAAGATACTCATGTATGAGCTCTGCCTGCTGACACACAGGGTGCATGGCAGGAGCTGACACTTTCACAGGCTGCAGGTGACAAAGTAAGAGTTGCAAGTGATGGGCTATGAGCCTAAAATGGACACAGAGGGCTTTTTGAAGTGTTGCACAACATGGGCTTTTAAAGTAAGACTTCTGAGTGCATCTGTGAGGGGCGTGATAACCCTCAGGATGGAAATCTGCTCTTGAAATTGTCCTGTGGTAAGCCTGGCAGGAGTCAGTGTAATGCCAGCAGGATTTCTTCTGCTGTGCACTGACGTAGCTGAAGCAGAGTTCAGCTCTAGCTATTTAGGTGTGATGGATGAGCATAATTACCTGTCTGGAGAAACGAAGGCAAAGCCATCCAAGGACAGCCCCTGGGAGCTGGCCAGTGTCCCAGATCTGTGCTCTGGCCTCAGAAGTCAGGGGGTTTTTTCATTTGAGCTTCTCTCCCAGCAGTAGGGGAAATAACCTCTGTCCTGTCTGATACACCTCATGCCTTCCCTGCCTTTCCCAGGCACACCTGGACTTGGAATTAGCTGCTGGTGGGAGAAACAGAAATGGGAGCTGTCCCTGAGCTATGAAGAGGGGACCTTTCATTGGATAGAACTTGGAAAAAGGTCTTTAAATCTTAGAAAGGCAATGCTTCAAAGACTTTCTGTAGACAAATTTTCAAGTGATTTGCACTCACAAATGGTTTGTGCTTGCAAGATACTCTAAGAGTTGCTCAGCATCCACCTTCTGAGCAGGAAGGTGATTATTTGTGAGAATTTGTGAGCAGGGTTCAGTTGTGTATCTTTGTTTTTCTGAGAAAACTGTATTTGTTCACAGAAACTGAACAAGATTCTTTTCTGCCTTCCTTCCATCCCTCTGGCTGTCTTGGGATTCACAATGTCTGGTTTTGGTATTGTGCAGAGAAGGGAAGGGAAGATCAGGAACCAAGCTGTTAATCTGTTTGAGAGGTAAAATCAGAAAAAAAAAAAAAAGAAAATTCCTACTGTACATTCATGTTTAATTTATAGAATGTCTCCATGCAGTGTCAGGGTGACATGTTAGTGCTGGGGCAGTTGCTGTCATGATTTGCCCTCTGGAGCATCTTGTGTAACCCAAGCACCCAGCAAGGACTGTGCTGATCCCAAAGTACACATCACTGAACCTAAGGGATGGGAGAGAATGCTGTGGGGTTTGTAACAAGGCTCCTTTGATACCAAGTCCTCTAGTGAGGTGTGCACTCAGGGGGCTGGCTGAGCAGAGTTGCAGAAGGTTTTAACAGCTGGACCATGCTCTTGGTTTGTTGATATCTGAACCTTATTTGTTTGAGCAGCAATAGAAATAGCTATGGTTGCTTTGAATACTTTTTTTTAGCTGTCAGAGCTTATCTGAGTTCTAGGAGAAGTCTTCAAGTCTTACATCCCTTGTAGCCCATGGAGATGGAGGTGGCAATAGACCCCTTCAGCAGGCTGAGAGCCCAGGCAGCTGATGGTGTTCATGTGGGGAGAGCAGTGCCTTGCAGTCACATCCCAGAAAGCAGTTGACAGATCCTGGATCAGCCACACACAGCTGTCCTACCAAGGTTACCCTTGCTGCTACTTGGAATGGAGGGGGAACGAGGGGATTTAAACTCTTTTTGTTCATTAAAGTGTGACAAAAGACCTGATTCTGCCCAGGCATACAGCCCACAAAGCTGTTTAGGGACTGAAAGAATCAATTGAGGCAATCCATTGGTAACACAACAGAAGACCTCAGCCAGTGTAATTAGCTAAGTACTACATGCTGTTCCTTCAGCCCCCACTTAGTTAATGAGTCAGGACACTCAGTGACCAGTGATATTTTGGGGGGGCAGCTCAGTGGAAATCATCTCTTCCTCTGCCAGGCAGGCTGAGGCCATGCACTGCCCAGAGTCACCTGGGCTCCTCTGAAAGCCTCCTCTGGGCTGTGGGGTTTGCATGCATACATTTCTTTTATCAGTAATCAAAACCAGCTTCCTCCCCAATAGATGGCCATGCAAAATGGGAGCAGTTCCCGTGACAAATGGTGGCAATACAAGTGGCAAGTCCAGAGGATTGGTTCTGCCAGAGCTCTGGAGCCCTGGGAAGTGAGGGCTGGGGGAGAAATTGATGGCAGTGTGCTCAGTGCTGAAATGTGATCACTCCAAAGGAGTGGGGAGAGGGGAAGTGTTTCCTAAAAGTTGGAATGAGCTGCCAGGAAGAGATTTGACCCCTCAGGGTGCAGCAGAAGCACTCAGAAGCATGGACTCCTTCAGTCTGTAGACAGAGAGCACAAAGCTGAGTGGTAAGTGGTAGTGGAGAGCATCACCCCTGTAAGAACCTTCATTCCTCCTCTGAGCTGCTAGCTAAGCAAGCCTGAGTGGTGCAACAAGGCCTATGAACATGTATCTCTGTCTTACAGCTGTGGAGAGGAATGCTAGTAGGGGTGACCTTAATATATCTACTCTCTGATTTCATCAAGACTCAGCTTCCTGAGCAAATTTGTGAGGCAAAGGAAAGAAGCAAAAGGGCAACCTGGAAGATGAACATTGGCCTAGGACTGAGGAATCTCTTGGTTCAGTTTTGGGGTCAGATGCAAGCTGGTTTCTGCAGTCAGCAGCCCCCTCACTCTGCCCAGTTTCAGCTGTGCAGTGGGTAGCATGGCACCCCATCCCTATCTAAAGCTTTGCATGCTTTTAGCTCTCTGCAGACACACACAAGCACACTGGTTGCAGCTGTAATTTGGGCAGGGATCTCTGGGGTTCACTGTTGTGCCCACACTGAGAGTCCGGAGCCCACCCACCACCAGCACTCTGCTGTTTGCATGCACAGTGAGATACTCCATATTTTGGCTATCCATGTGATTAAGGCATTAATCCTTGTCCCAGCAAGGATCAAAATGCAGGAGAGAATCAAACTGCTAAGCCTCTGTTCAAATCTGGGGGTCTGTCCTGTCAGCAAAAGAGAGATTCAATAAAAAGAAGGTCATCTGGCTCTAGTCCTAATTCAGCTTGAGGAACAGATGTTGGGATTTTTACTGGTGCTCTGTGCAGCTTTTCAAAGGGACAGCATTGTCAATTTTTAATTATTATGTTGGCAAGGCTGAGATTAAACAGCAGCAGTTCAATATTAACATCCACAAAAAATCTCTGCTGGAACAGCTGGAAAGTCAGACTTGCAGCTCTGAACAAATGGCTTTGTTGCCCCATTTCCCTGTGGTTTTGCTCTTCTGTTGCCAGGCCCTTTCAAGATGATTTGAGTTTAAAGCTCATCCAGGCTTTTCACTGGTGCAATAGTCTGCTTTGATACAGACTAGGCATTTGATACAGACTAGTTTTGCTTACAGACTAGTTTTTGCTTTGATACAGACTAGTTTGGCTTACTTGGTTACCCTCTGAGAGAGAAGATATCTTTAAAAAATGATTCCCTCCATGAGCCAGCCCACTGCCAGCCTAGTGGGCATGGGGCCCTTCTCACCCTCTGCCAGACCTTGCTCTCTGGGTAGTGCTGGTGGAGGAACCAAGAGTGGTGCTTGGTGTGAAGAAAGCTGGGAAGAATCTTTCCCAAGATTCCAATCATAATTTAGGTTTTGGAGGCTTTTAATTGATAGGGTCAGTGGCAGCAGCAGAGCTGCTCTTGGGAGTCAGTCAGGGACAGGGTTTGCTTTGGGGATCAAAGTGTTACAGAGAGGAGGCTGCAGATTTCAGGGCTGAAAATGTGGTGTCTCTTTGGATTTGGAAGCCTTGAGGAAGGGTTGCTCCCTGCCATCTTAACCCATTGCAGAGTGAAATACCCATTCCAAGCCTTCTTGCCAAAGGAGGACTTTTTTCTTTTGAAAAATACTTTTGTATAGGCCTCATCCAAACCCTGTTAACAGGAAAAGATATACTGAATTTACCAGTGCTTGGTAATGCTGGAAGGATATTAGTTATAGTGATTCCAAACAACCTCAGCCCTGTCTGCTACAATATTTGTGCCTTGAGGTTCCCAGTGTACTTTTTGTTCTTTCCTCTTAGAACTTTTATGCAATCTTAAAGTTTTCTGCAGCTTGTTTGACTCAAAGCTGTTGTTGCAACCTTGTTTGTCAGAAGAGTCCTTTTCATCATTCACAGGACCTATTTTTAAATTCCACAAAGATTTCTTAAGTGAGAATGATATCCTAGAGGACAGCACAGGATGCTGTGGGTATGGCAGCTGATCTCAGGGATGCTGTGGAGTGACTTGGAGCTGAAACAATTGGCCACATTCATTGAAGTGGTGGGGAGACCAGAGGGAAATGGAATGTAGTTACCTTCACTGGAATTTGGCCAGTGTCCCAGCTGCCACTAATGCCTCTGCTCTTACAGGAATGTCCTGGGATTTTCATTAATCTATGATTCAGCTTATAAAAACATGTGCCTGCTGCCTTAGCCCCTGGAGCTCTGGCAATTAAACAAATGTGATTTAGCTGATGTGTAACAACTGGCTTTAGCTGGAGCATTCCCTTCCTTCCCAGTCATCTCTGCTCCCTCCCCTTCTTTCTCCAGGGAATGAGGGCCCCATGGATGGTCCTGACTGCTCCCATCATGCGTGGAGCAGGGATATGATTTTTTGGTTTCTTAAGCCAAAGCTAAGCTAAGGAATTGGGAAAGGTTTTGCAACACTGAAATGTAAAGTGCTCCTTGGATCTGGTCCAGCTCAGCCCAGATGCATTTGTACATTCCCTTGTATCTTTTTTAATGCTGAGGACCCAGCAGCACCTCAAGAGGAGAGCAGACCATCAAGGCAAAGGGGCCTTCTCACAGCCCAGGACTTAGGTCACTTCTTGGGTGCTGCCCTGTGTCAGATAAAACCAGAGTCAAGGTAGCAGTGCTGGTGGAACACATGCCTTTGTCATCCAGTTCTTTCCTGAGATCAAGAGCCTTGGGCTGCTGATGGCCAAACAGGTCATTTCACATTGCCCTTGGCAGTGGGAATGTCATAGTTTGTCCTGTCAGTTTATTTTCAATGACATTTTTGGAACCAGAAGAGCAGCAAAACATTGAGGGAACTGTGAGAAAGCAGGAAATGGTAGCAAGTGGAGAAGAAGGCAGGAAGGTTTCAGTTTGTCTTTGAGATGCTTGCAGTGGACTTTTCCCTGGCACAAATGGCAGAATAAGAATTTGAAACCCTTACTCTAGAAAATGTTGTACTGGTAGGTGTGAGCCTGGCAATTTAGATGCAGGGGATGGTGTAAATATAAACTTCCACATGTTTAGCAACCATCTGAACTGAATATTGAAGTTTGTCTTCATACAGCAAAGAGTTTCAAAAGACAAGACTAAGAGCAAGAGCTTTCTGGCTTGGAGGAAGAAGGAAGACAGTGGGCAATATTCCTAGTGTTTTTACAGGTATGTTTACCTCATCCATCTCCATGGCACCTGACACCACCTCTGGCTCTGAAAACCTGGACCTACCTCAACCTGAACAGCAGCTAAATTCATTTATGTGTCTGCTGCAGCTAAAAATAATTTTGCCCAAAAGTGTTTGGCTCAATGAATGAATAAGCTTGGAAATGCAGCTATAAATCCCCTTCCCTAAAAGAAAGGCTTAACAAGACAGCTCCAAGAAAGATGTGGCTACCTCAAAGGATTCAAGCAGGGAGAGGGATTGGGGCTCTGCACATCTTAATGAACTGCTAGTACAGCTGGGACATGACCAGATTGAGCAGAGCCTTACTGCCTGAGCTGTTAACTTGATTTTCTGGGGCATGTTCTGGAATCTGAACTCCATCCTTAGCTCTGCTGCTGGTGATCCCAACCTAGCTAAGTTCCAAGTCACCCCTGCACATCTGTCTGAGCTGCTGCAGTTTGGGATGTTTGTTTGCTGAGAGAACTGCTGAGAACACTGCTGCCTTCTTGAAAGGATAAAGGCTGGAGCTTGGGAAAACAGACACTGGACTTTTGAAGGACTGGGAGGTCTTCCCATGCTTCATCTGTCAGGATACCTGTGGATAAACTTTAAAATCATAGAGCAGGTACTTGCATCTCTGCTCTTCCTGTTGTGAGAGTGCCTTTAGGGAGTACTTTTCCCTCTCCCCCACATCTGAAGGGATTGTTTTTAAGGTAGAAGAGAACAAATGTGCTCCTTCAGACATCATAGCAGTATTTGACATTGTTAGTGTCCACATCTGCAGTGGAAAACTATCAAGCAAGTTCCTGGAATGTTATGAAATGCCTTGCTAATCACTAACTAAGCCTTCTCTTTCCATCTTACTTTCAAAACTGCTCCAGCCTTTTCTTGAGCTGGTGGAAGGCCCTCCCTGCACAGCCTGAAGACATTTTGGGTGAAACATGGGCTGGGGAATCGAGGGTGTACATGGCCTCTGGGGCACTCGTTAAAGAATTGACCCAGAGCAGAAACTAAATGAATTCAGTGCCTGGTAAGATGAATGTTACCCAGTGGTTTGTACCCTGAGGTGCTTTCAGAACAAACTGGCCGGGGCCATGCTCTGAACCACAGGGTTAAAGGTACTACCAGCAAAAATGGTAGAGAGCTGCAGAGCAAACAGAGCCCAGAGCTGACAGGTGAGAGTGGGAAGGGCTGAAAGGTGGCAACCAGAGAGGCTGAAGAGGTCAGGGTGCCTTTACTCACATGCTGTAATTAAACTGAGGACTGCAGCATTCCCTGGTGAGTGTCACTGGGTTTCAATGTTTAGATTAAAAAATAAGGTAAATGCCATGCTTGAACAGTTTATTCCTGCTTTTCTCCACCATAAAAATTATTCATGCATCTGCCTTTGAACCTCTGAGACATTCCCTCTGGCTTTAAGTGCAGGAATTGCTCTATTTTCTCTGTAGCAGTAATAACTGAGTGGCCTTTCTGTTAATTAATTTGCTACTCGTGCATAACTCGTTTTCCTGAAAGCAGAATTATGGGTTTGAAGGTTGAAATTCAGATTTAGGACGGAGCAGTCCTAATCCTGAGCCCTAATCCTAGCAGTCCTAACTCAGGAATGACTGGCTGTCACTTCTCCTTACCACCACATCAGATGCTTTTTTAGCCCATCAACAGCAAAACATCCCTCAGGGGTGATCCCCAGCACCTCCAAAGGAATTGGCAGCGCTGAGCAAGCAGTTGTTGTCCCTGGAATTTCTGCCTGCCGCAGGATGGCAGCAGGGGACAAGGATAGTGACAGCAGGGCAGGGCTTTGGCCAAACCCAGCCAGGCTGGGGAGCTCCCTCCAGAGCTTATCCCTGCATCTCCTGCTGCTCCCAGGAACACCGCGAAGCCTTGCAAGGTACCCCCAAGGAGAGGCTTCTCGGTTCTCACGCTCTTTCCCATCGGATCACTTGGTAGGACCCTGTTCAGGAAAAAAGTTCAGCTAAGGCTGCCTTACCCCCTTCCTGTGGGGTTGTGGTGAGCAGGTTCTCCAGTGCTCAGTCAGCCTGGCCTGCTCCAAGGGATGATGCACAGCTGGCAGGGGATGGTGGTCACTTTGGTCTTGAAGATACTCCCTGTTCTATGAAATCCAAACCAATTGCTCCACTCCCTCCTCTCAATTCAATCATTTCTGAGTCTTTGGTTGTGATTCTTTACTAGTAGGAGGTTAGGGTAGTGTCACAGAAAATGCTGCCAGGGAATTCTAGCCATGGGTTGATTTGGGGCCAGAAGGCTCTCAGAGATGGGGCCATGAAATGCTTTTCCCAAGGCCACTGGTCCTGCAGACAGCTCCAGTGCCTGGGGGAAGCAATGCATTCTGCTGCACAAATACCTCTTTTTTAAAAAACAGCTGCTGCACTCACATCTGTGGAGCTGCCCATCTCAACAGCAGCACTGAGGAGCTCAGAGCTCAGTCTTCCTTTCCCCTGAAGAAAGCACTAAAACACACTGGGGAGAAGAGGGCAAGGAGGAAGGGTGACAAGCTGAGCTGTAGGCAGGGAAACTGCATCTCCAGAGCTGTGAGCCTGGCATCTTTCATGGGCACTAAATCAACCTGAGAAGACTTTTTAATAATTATAGAAGGCTGGGGGAATAACCCAGCTCTGCTTTAGATATTTGTAGACGTGTCTACACTGATGTGTGGCTGGTTCATCAAGCATGGCTCTGCTGCAGCATCTGGTTTTTTCCTCTGAGATACAGAGCACTTAGGGGTTATGAGTGGGCTCAGGGAGGAGGGAGGACTGGGATGAAGGAGAGAATACAGTGCAAAAGGAAGAAAGAGACATGAGAGCCTAATGAGGGAGAGCCACAATAAATAAAGAATGAAAGCTCTGGAGGTGGGAAACCAGAAATATAGAGGGAAGGACATGCAAGAGCAACCTCTTGGTTGTAGGAAAGGGAAAATTGCTGTGAGAGAAAATGGCTCAGTGCTGGGGAGGTGGGGGAAACACCCACCAAAGCAAGGGAGTCTCATTTGGCACCAGTACAGCATGACCTGGCAGCCAGGGGAGAGAGGAGGACTCCAGCACTAATGTGTGATTCTTTCTGTGACCCTGGAAAAGTTACATAAACATTGCTCCTGGTTTTATTCCTCTCTAATATAGGAACAATACTTCCTGCTGTCTCCCCATGGTGTTGAAAGGTCAAATTAGCTAATGGCAGGAAAGTTCTTGAGGATCATTACTACTGCTGTCATTACTGTTATTATTGCTATTTATAACAGGTATAATGGAAGTGTTAATACTGGGGGAGGGAAATAAGGGATTGGAGAAATGGCAAACATCAAAAGCAGTGACTGGCCATGCTGGGGCCAAGGATCTCTCTCCAGGAGAGCTAAGTACTACCTAAGCCAGAAAACCCCATCGTTTAAGGTTTACCTAATTTATGGAATTACCTGATTGCAGGGCAGATTTTCTTGGCATTTCTGTTTAGAATTCATGTGAGCAATATGCCAAGGCAGGAAGTTCACTGTCTAATCATGTGGTGAAAAAAACCCCTCAACAACTGCACTTTGAGAGCCTGCTGGTTGTCTGCTTTCTTCTCAGAACCCATCACAAGGCAGCCAGGTTTTCTTATGTGGAAACATTTTCCAGAGACCCCAAAAAGGCACAGTGCAAAGACAGTCTCATGGCAGTTGCTCACCCTGCTGGGCTACAGCTTCTAGAGCTTGTGGCCATAACAGCAAGTAGAAAGAAGCAATACAGAAGCTGGGGAGGACTTGTGAAGCATCCTGCAGAAAAAGACACAAGTGCTGTGTACCAGAGATCGCAAGGCAAGTTCCAAGTGCTTGTCACTTGTTTTTAGAGCAGACACAAGGGAGGTTAAGGAACTAACTTGATTTCCTACTCTGGCAGTTCCTGTGATGCTGGGTTTGGCTTTCCCCAGGCTTGAAAAATTGTCCTTGGAGGAGATAACAAATACAGTTTTACAGACACATCTCCAGCTGGTTTGTTTTCCCAGATGGCAAGGACAGGAGGAGGGAGGGTACAAATGTCACGCTGTGAGGTGAGAGGATGCAAAGCAAAAGAAACTGCCAACAGCAAAAAAATAATAACATGTTCCTATGCCTGGCAGTTTGCACTCAGTGGAAAAGGTGACATTTCTTGAGGTGGGCCACTCCTTGCACATTTTACACGTTGGTTTGTGAACAAATGATTGTTGGGAGCATCCCACAGTCTAAGGGCTGTTTGGAGGTGGCATGGAGAGACTGTACAGTGCCAGTGGATGGGATTATGGAGCAGGTGGTGTCAGTGACTGAAATCCCCAGGGTTTGTGGTGTTCAGACAGTCTCTTAAAAGGACTTCCCCTCCTTTTTAATAATTACAGCTGTTACCACAGGCCCATCTCCAGCTTTTTCTGGGGCACAGCACCGAGTGAGAAACACAGTGTGAGGCTGAGTTCCCCTCTGTGGGTAAAGCTTTGTGTGTTGGCTCCTGCCACGATGCTCAGAGTGGAGACAGGGACAAGGATGATCAGTGACACCCACACACTGGGAAAATGATAGGAAGAGCACTGGTGGGGAATGGGAGAGGTGAGTTTGCCAGGGATCCTCACTCTTCCAAGCTGCCCCACTGCCATGGGCTCTGTAGCCATGCAGTAGCTTTGAGGCACTGCTGTCTCCTGTGTTGGGTGGCCACTTGTTTGCCAGAGACTGTGTTGAGCTCACTGTCTAAATGATATAGGAACTGGGTTTTTAATTATAGAAGCCTTGTGAGAAATGTGAGAAAGGACTGTGGCAGGGGCAGGTTGCTCAGAGAAGCTGTGGCTGCCCCATCCCTGGCAGTGTCCAAGTCCAGGTTGGATGGGGCTTGGAGCAACCTGGGCTGGTGGGAGGTGTCCCTGCCCATGCAGGGGGTTGGCACTGGAGGAGCTTTGAGGTCCCTTCCAACCCAAACCAGTCTGTGTTTCTGTTAAGTAAGGGGTAGCATGGCAATGCAGGGTGTAAAAAGAAGTCCCAAGGGCAGAAATCTTGGGTATGCTTGGGGCAGAGCTGAAGATCTTTCCAGCAGACTCAGCTATTTTTAACTCTCACATTGCAAAGCAAATATTAACTCTCAGCCATGTGCAGTCGTCACTGGGTTGGTGTGCTCTGGAGAGGGGTGAGCTGTGTCAGATAGAACAGCTCAACAGGGAATGACTTCTTTTGGACCTGATAATCACTGGAGACCAAACAGGACCGAGTGAACATGCTCCAGGCCCCAGTATTTGTATCACCTGGTATTATACCCTCTGTGGCATGCATGGAATGGATTGTTTGCAAAAACCAAAGAGCCAACAAAGAAATAAGGCGCTCTGATTCCCACATGCATGGGTAGGGTGTGTTCTGCAGGCAAGACTCTGCTGGGATAAAAGCTGGAAACAAAGAGCAGGGGAAAGGGATGCCAGGAGTGTTCATGTTACAATGGAGCAAGCACTGCCCTGCCCCTGCACTGCCATTGCTTTGCCATGGCTGCACTGCCTCTGCCTCAGGCACACAGCACTGCTGGGTTTCCTTGCCTTGCCTGCTTGCTGTGTGCTGTGAACAACAGGAGGGCAAGGTAGGAGGAAGGATTAATGATGTTATAGATGTTGGCTCACACCCTGAGATGGAGCAGCAGGCAGGGGCAGCCAGGACAGCAGCCATCTCCTGTCTTCTGGCCACCCTTTTCCTGTCTCTGAGGAGAGAGGCTGTTGGCTGCCACTGAAAAGCATATCAGGACACTGGTTTGTAGTCAGTCCCTGGGCACATCACAGCTGAAACAAGGTGATTTTCCCCCTGTCCTGCAGGTGCTTTTGCTTCTTCTTGTCTCTATGTACAGCCCATATGTTGCCAATGTCACCTGAGAGCAGCCTTTCCCACTGTCTTTCTGCTTGCTCTTGTCACAGCTCTTTCACATCTGTCTCCTGTTGTTCTGTCTAATCTGTCCATGTATCCTGCACTGCCTGGGACAGGAACTGTCCCTGATGCTGTGTTTATACCCTGCCTCTGGAGAGGGACCTGATATGGTTCTAGGCATTACCATAGAGCAAACACAGATTAGCGCCTTGTATATATTGTCTTGTATATATGTGCAGGGGTGGAGAAAATTTGTTGTTAGCTTTGCCTTTTGTTACAGAAAAGATCCTGGAGGCTTCTTGAAGGCCTGAATAAAAGCTGTAGCTTAGGTCTATCTTTCTCAGTGCATTAGCTGCAAGAAGACTTGATTTTCCCTGCCCCTTCCACTTTTAAATGTAAAAATCTCTGTGGGAGCCTAACAGTTCTGTGTTTAAGAAGGTGGAAAATTATCTTAAGAGCTAAGCCTTCTTTCCTCTGCTGGCTCAGGAATTTAGTCAGCAAGAGGAGTCAGATGCAAACTCATCCAAGCATGTCTTCTTATCTCTTGTAGCTGAAGCCAACAATCTGTTTTCCATTCACTTCTTGCCACTTTTTGCTGAGGGGTTGACTGCTGAGATTAACCTTGCTCCCAGGACAGGAAACAATCACGCAGGAAATGGCAAGGTGTGGAAGTGCTGGAGCCTGCAGGATAGTCCTAGGAATGACCTTGAATCCTCACCACCTCTCATGGCTCACAGTGGCATTCCTGCAGCTGGACTGCTGCTTTGGTGCCCACAGCCACTTTGCTTTGTGTCCAGCCCTCAGTAAATAATTCTGGAAAGATTCTTGGTCCCTCAGAGATCTCTGTCTGCACTGGCAGAGACATTCCAGAATACTGTCTGCAAGGTGGTGCTCACTCATCAGGGCATAGCAGGAATCCACTGGGACTGGCAGGCAACAGGCAACACTTCAGGGCTGCTGCATGGGCTTCGTTTTGGCTTTTTGGAATACCTATAAAAGGTGAGGTCCTGGTCCCCTTTGTGTCAGAGGCTCGGTGCCACTATCACTCAGCATCCTGGACAGATTCCAGTTTGAGTAAATACAACTCATTTACCTGAAACCCCTCCTCTGAAAAAAAGTGTGAGCAGTTCCTGCTCATTTCAGCTTTCATCAGGTCCAGGCTCAGGCACAGACAGGGTTAGGATTGCCTGAGCAGCACAGCAGGGGAACAGGAGGGGGGTAAAGCCACAGGGAACAGGAGTGATGGCTCCAGACAAGTCTTGGAAGCCCCTGAGCCCCACTGAGGGATAGCCAGCCTTTCCCTCTGAGCAGCACCTACCTGCTGGCACCTGGAAATGGGGAAAGCAGCTCTGACAGCAGAATCTTGCTGTCTTGGTCTCTCCAGCAACCCAGGGAGAGCACAGCTCTGGGGGAAGCTCCCTGCCACAGCCTAGACACTGAATTTTAGCCACTCCTGAGAATCCAGGCAGCATAATATATAAATAAATGCTTAGAGCATGAGCAGATGAATTCAGTGGAGGGGCAGGTGAGCTGATTTTGTCCTGTTAGGTAGAAAATAAATGAGTCTGTCTGTTCCTCCACACACCCATACTGCACAGAAGCCATAAGCTGTCTGTGACGCTTTGGTGCAGCCCTGAGCTGGTGACTCTTCCCTCCATTAGTCAATTACTAATTGAGGAGTCAATTACTGCTGAGTTTCTCTGCTGTTGATCACAGTGCTAAAATCAGAGCTGGTGACTGTCAGGGCCAACATGGGGAGATGTCCCTTTAAATTTGCAGTGGAGCCTCTCTGATGTACTACCTGGGGATGCCAGAGGTGTTAGGCTGAAGTTCTCCTTGCTAGGTGCCTTGCTCCAAGCCAAGTGAGTATTTTCACTAACACATTTAAGCTGAATGTGGGAGAAAATACAGTTTTGCCCATGCTAAATAAAAGATTTAATTTTTTTTTAAGCATCAGAAAGATTTCGTAGCAGTGCTAACCCTAAAAAATACCATAGTTTAATTTGTTCTTCTGCTGAATACAGTTCAGCCTCTCAAGGTCAGTTCTCTCAATGGGAACCTTGTATGACTACCTGGAATAAATTAGTCTCTCCACTGCTATGCTTTGTAATTGGGATCAGAAATGTTACTGTGGAAGAATCCAGAGCACTATGAGAAAAAATCTCTTCCTTGCTTCCCTGCAGAATAAAACAATAACTAATTTGGAAACACTTTCTTTGGCTTGGAGTAAATGTCAATAGCTAAATTCTCTCGAGAGCCATGTCTGCATCAGGGATGGGGAAATCCAGCAGAGACCTGGCTCCAGGGGGAGACCTTTGACTTAACTATTTTTTTGATTGAATTGTCTTAACTGCTCTGTCAGGCTGACACGGGGTTGGGGACAATAGCCAAGAATTTCTGTCTGCTGCATGGGAAACAGTCCCTGCCCCGAGTTGTGACACGGCACTAAGTCTGAATGAGGGGAGCAGCCTATTCTCTGCAGCCATTCAGCAGCTCTGCAACTCTGATTTCAGGTTTGAGAACCACCTCTGAACCCCCCAGGGGCTTAAAAATCCTCATCTCCAGCACCAAGCCTGATTCAGTCAGCTGCTTGCTGAGTTTTCTGCCCAAGGCAGACTTGGCCCAGGGAGCAGCATGCACTTGGAACTGGGTGCAATTCCCTGCTGCTCTGGTGTGGCTGTGTGATACCCAGTAGTGGTCAGGGAGATAAAAGACCCCAGTCTCACCCCTTTGCTGTTCCAGTTGACCCTGAGGAGTGATGAAAACCTTGAGTGCTGAACTTGGAAGCTGAGGCAGTCAGTTTGCCCTGTGTTGTCTCAAAGGCAGAGCTGGTTTAACCCTTTGCCCCAGGTTGTACCAATGCTAATGGCCTTGTGAGGGACATGGAAGAGCTGAACCCCAAATTGCCTGGAAATGCAGCATGCCACTGAAAGGAATGCACGTGGTTCCAGTGAAAGATTGGAAAACCAGAGGTCCAAAGCAGAGAACATTTTCCTGTAAGGCTCCTCCTGGGCGAGTCACAGACTCCTTGCAGCAGAGGCAGCCACCTCCATCAGTTCTTTTGTGGAGCAAAATTCTTTCCTCTCTCACCCTGTCAGTTCTTATAAAATCTCTTTTTGGCAGCTCAGGAATTCCAAACAGCCATCTCCAGCAGCTCATTTGTGATGCTTCCCTTCCCATCATCATCATATCTGCCACAGAAAGGGCAGTACTTTGTCACTGCAATTGCTGCTGCTTCTGTCAACCCCCAGCTATGCCACCTTACTGTTTTTTCCAGAACATTTCCCAGTGTCACTCAGAACACTGACCTGCTTGGGCAACTGCTTACAGTGCCCGTACATATTTGCTTCCTTGCTTCTTTCTTTTACATTGAGAAGCTCCAGCAAGTAAGTTTACAGTTCAGGACTCATCATTTCTAATATAAAGGCCACAAAGATGGATTAATCCATCTTAAAAACTACAGAGAGTTTGTTGTTACAAAAGCTCCTCAAAGAAAGGGAAAGGAGGAATAAATAAAGAAACTTTGTTAAAATAATCAAGAAAGGATCTCAGACAGCATTCTCTGAACCTACAGTAACCATAGTGAGCCAGACAAAGGACAGTGGTAATAAGTCTTATGTATCCTTGGTGATCTGCTCAAGCAACTTCTTGCTTTTACAGTAAGCCAAAAAAAGGGACAACAGATGGGTTCAAAGTCTGCTGCAGGATCCACTGAATGACAAGAAGCCTCCTCTAATGCAAGAAAATGGACTGGAGTGCTAATGCAAAGCAGGGCACTTTGGGGTGTCCTTTGGGCATGGGCCCCCATGGGGTGGAAAGAGCAGTGAGCAGGGGAGGCTTTGTGCAGCAGACACTGAAGGGACCTGAGTTTGCAGCAGCCCAAGGAGACCGCTGAAGCATTTAGTAGTGGGTGTTTCAGGAGAGGCCAGCTTGGCAGGGAAGAGCTGCTTGTCTCCTGAAGGAACCTGAAAGAATTGGTACATGTATGGAAAAGAGGAGAAAAGAAAGAGGTGTAGAGGAGATGCTGAAATCACAGAGGTCTGCTGGGATTTCAGGGGACTGAGGAACCATCCTGTAGATGGCTGGTGGAACAGCTTCTGGAAGGGGATAGTTCCCTGTTGAGTGGTTCTGCTTGGCAAGGGTCAGGGCAGTGAGTGAGGGATTCACAGAGATTCTGGAATCAGAGCCAAGATTTGGATCATCACCACCCTCAGAGAGCTCGTACATCACAGCCAGGACAGAGCAGGGCAGTAGTGATGGTGTCTGGTCTACAGGAGGGAAACTGAGGCACAGAAGGAGCCTGCTTTTGCATTTAGACAGCACTTTGACCCAACAGAGATTTAGGAGCAGCTGAAGACTTGCCTTCTTGTTTCCTCCCACCTGAGAGCCACAGGGTGAGGCAGTGCATCCCAGGGGCAGCAGGGGTTCATTTCACTAGGCTGCCTGGGGGCTGGAGTTTGTTTGCTTTGCTGATAATTGTTACACTGGGGAGAGATAGAGCTTTGTGTTTATAGTGCTGCTTGTTTTGTTTGAATCGTTCAACTCTTTCCTTGAAATATCACCACTCCTTAAATGCAAATATTTTCAGAGGAATTCAGAGAGAAGAAACGAGTGTGGAAATGTGGAGCATCTGAGCCTTGCTTTGGGAGACAGTGCCTGAAGTCTTTTTGCCTCTTTTGACTCCCTGAGTGGTAGCACCAGGTCACAGGCCTGTTATAAATCCCAGACTGGTTTGGGTTGGAAGGGACCTCAAAGCTCCTCCAGTGCCAACCCCCTGCATGGGCAGGGACACCTCCCACCAGCCCAGGTTGCTCCAAGCCCCATCCAACCTGGACTTGGACACTGCCAGGGATGGGACAGCCACAGCTTCTTTGGGCATCCTATTCCAGGGTCTCACTGCCCTCAAATTAAAGAATTTCTTCCTAATGGCCAACCTAAATCTCCCCTCTTCAAGTTTGAAACCGTTTCCCCTTGACCTCTCCCTACACCCCTGTGTCAAAAGCCCTCCCCCAGCTTTCTTGTAGGTCCCACATGTCCTGGAATGTTTCTCTCCAGGAACTTTCATCCAAGGAAACCCAGGAAAATAGATGAGACAACTGCACCTAAGCAGTACACAGCTGAGAAGCCTCATGGATTATTAATAACTCTGTAATGAACAAGAGATCAATCCATATCTGCATTTAGACTCTATGTATGTAATACAGTTTTGAAGCTGCCATCAGATCTTCTAATCACAAAACGTGGGTCTTGTTTTAGGCTTTGCTCATGGATTGGCTTTGCAAGCTGCAGTCTGAGAGCCCTTGGTATAGGCATAAGCTGGGATGTACCAGGATTTAAAGAAAGATCTCTTTCAGAGCTGGTCATGCTGTTAGCAGCCTTATCAGAAGTATTGTGGGATTTAATATTTCCTAAAATCTTTGACTTCACTTTATTTATTATGGTGATTATGGAAGGATACAAATTTGCTTTTTCATTTAAAAAAAAAAAAAGGAGGAAAAAAAGAAATTTCAAATCAACATGGTTTCAGTGATCCTGTGGAGTGAAAAAAACTAGAATATAGAATAGAACAGAATAGAATAGATATTTTGTTGATTTTTTTTGAAGTCAGGGTTCAAGGCAGAAGTCAATACCAATGCTTCAGATGAGTATCTCAGTCTTTGAAGTGGCTGCTCTTTGTTACAGGAGATATATTTTCCAAGAATGCCTTTTCTCCATTATGTGTGATCTAACATAACAAAACCCCAAAAAATCCCTCCTCTTGTCTATCTCACAAGTTAATCTAAGCCATATATCCCCCTCTATTGTGTTTCATGGAAACCAGACCCACCTGTTTCCCTGCACAGCAGCAACAAACGGGAGCAATACCACATTTTTTGTTTGTTATTTATTTATGGTGGCAGCAAGGTCTAATGTTTCATC
Organism: Phaethornis superciliosus; assembly: GCA_023637945.1. Classification (NCBI taxonomy): domain Eukaryota; kingdom Metazoa; phylum Chordata; class Aves; order Apodiformes; family Trochilidae; genus Phaethornis; species Phaethornis superciliosus. Next base: position 1,982,669 of record JAJQWJ010000005.1, read on the forward strand.
TCTCACCCTTCCTGGTAATTGTGATACAAGGCTCTTTATATGCAATCTCATTCCTGTGGTTTTATCCATTCTTAAGAAGAAAAGAAAAAAACTCATTCATCATTGGAATGACTTCCTGGTAGGATGAATGACAATGATTTTTGCCTACCTTTGTAGGGGGTTCACAGAATTTATTAGCTAATGTTTGTGGAAGTCAGATTTTAAGTGTGAGAAGATCCATGAGCCTGGAATATTATTGTTCAGAAGAACAGACCCACTTTGCCTGTAAGAAACACCAAATCCAATGTTCTGGTAAAAAACTGGGTACTACATGTAGATGTGCTGAGTTACATGTCTGGGTTCTGGCTCATTTACACTCTGCCTGGCATAGTTTGGGATAAAAGTCACTGAGAGAAGCGTGTGTGCAATTTCAGTGCTCAGAAAATGGCATCCCTGTGAACAGCAGCACTTCCCCTTGCCAGGTCAGGGTCTTTAATCCAGTTCAGACAGATTTCTTTGTCTCACTGTGGTGTCTGGGAAACTGAGGGCCTGAAGGAAGACAGTACACTTCTAATGTGCCAAGAGATGTCACAGTTAAGTCCGGGTCACATAACAATTGCTAACAGAGGCCACAGTTCTGTTGAACGGGGACTTCCAGGTGCCTTGAATATCAGATTTTGTGGTTGCAGGTTCTATAATAAAAGCTGTTCCTGTTGCACTCCAAACTGGTGGCACTCCCAAGTCTCCAGAGCTTCAGGATTCCTGGAGCTTGAACCCATCTATAACCTTACCCTCTGCTGTGCTGGCATGCTTTGGCAGAGAGGGAGAGATTTAGTGCACAAGGCTGAGATTCATGGATTTGGGTCCAAATTTTTGTATCCTCTGCCTTGTCACTTGCTGCTTTGCAGACTTGGCATATCTCTGCAGGCACACTGATGGAGAAAAAGGACTACACCATGTCTGTGATGGACCATACAAAACGGAGGAAAGAGCCCTAGGATTCTCCTTCTAGCTTTGCCAAAGCATAGCCTTGAGCAGGCTGCTTCCTTTCTCATAAAATTACAATAATTTTCTACCTTCTTTAAATCCATAGCTGGAAACCCCTGCAGAGGTGCTGCATGTCAGTAACCACATACAACTATGTGCATCTGCTTTGTTGCTGACCAGTAAGCAAGAAGCTCAGCCAGCTGCATCACCAGGAGGAGCTTGCACAATAAAATCACATCCATGCTCTTCTAATCCCAGTTGTGCCCTTGGGCTTGTGCCTGGGTGCTCTTATCAGGAAGTGTCCCGTGGCCCTTTTAGTGCTTCCATACACCAAAGACTTTTCAGGCTCATTCAAAACGAGGCATTTTGGCAGAAATATTTTGGCTGCTGATCCCCAGCTTCCATCTTTGTGAAAGGCAATGGAGGGGAGCACAGACCTTTGAGGAAACCTGCTGGCAAAGGGAGACAGTGTTTCTCAGGCAGGAGCTGAGTTTGGGGCTGGAAGGTTTAATTCCTTCTCCAGAAGTGCTGCCTGTGACAGCCAAAGGCTGCCAGGCACTTCTCACCATTGCTTTCTCCTCTCTCTATCCTGTGCAGGTCGAAGAGGGGGGTAAGGCAGCCTCCCTGCCCTCCAGGCTGCAGGCTGGGGATGAAGTGGTGACCATCAATGAGGTGGAGCTGAGCAGCTCCAGGAGAGAGGCCATCTCCCTGGTCAAGGGCTCCTACCAGAAGCTGAAGCTCGTTGTCCGCAGGTAGGCAAGATCCAGCACCCCTTCCCTCCCTCTCTCTGCCCTGCAGGCTCCCACAGCCCTTCCCCTCACATCTTCAGCTGAAAGCCTGTGGCTTGGCTTCTGACAAATGCCTTGTTTTAAACACACAGGCCTGAGCCTCGTCGCTCTGTTCAGCTAATATTTCTACAACTCCTTTGTCACTGATACATCCAAGCACGTGAAATCCTTACCCAAATGTCTTCCACTGCTTCCCTGTCACTTGACACTCCCCAGATTTACAAACAATCCCATCTGCAGAGTGCTGGAAGCTTTGTGAAGGGGTGTCAGTTCTGTACACAGCTCTTGCTTCATTTTCTGCATGGTGTCACTGTTGTGTGACAGCAGAAAGGTTTCCACTGCCACCAGCAAGATTTGGAGCTGTATCATGTTCTGCAGGTGAGTGGCTGTGCTCACTGAGAGCACTCTGACCAATGTTGTACTCAGGATGTGACCCAAGGGAAAGAGCAGCCACTTCACCTGCACCTTTTGTGCACCAGGCTCTGTGCCACCCCTGAATGAGTGGTCTTTGGTGTGTTCTGTGTCACTGTCATCACCCTGGCTGTCCCAGGCCTTGTAAATGGTAATGAGTTAGTGATGCCAGCATGCTGGGTTTGAGGCTGTGCTGAGCATAACTCAGCTATGCAAATTGTGCTGATCCTCTTTGTGACATGAATAATAAATATGGTTGTCGTAGGGGCAGGACAGAGAACTTGAATCTTGATGCACATTTTGAATCAGACATTTCTGGGTCTGGAATTTGTTGTTGTTGTTGTTTGGTTTGGTTTTTTAAAGATCTTAATACAAATGTTTCCTTCATGTTTTTTACTATGGAGATGTCCAAGTGCTTTTTTGTCTGTCAGTTAAGTGATAGCTGGTATCACTTGATGAAGTGCTCTGTCCTGAATTTTTACACTTAACCAAAAAGGAATCTGGGTCTAGATCAGGATAGTTAAGGAGCTGTTATTAGCCAAACAAAAGGTGTCAGCTTGGGTCACTAAGCTGGAGCAAATGACTAACATCTGAGCAGTGATGTCCAACTAGTGCATGTATGAACAACCCCTGCTCTCTGGAGGATGTTCCTTGCTTTTTCTGGCTAAATTCTGTTGTTTAATAAAGCACCTTTAGGTACTGACAACGACCTTGTGCCAAATTCTGGGTATTCGTATATAGAACTGTTCGGTGCTTTGTGTAGCTGTTGGGAGGGTTATTTGCAAAAGCAGTTCATTGCAATTTGAGTGTTTTCCAACATTAAATGGCTTTTATTTAAGGCCCACATAGATTGTAATCCAACTGTGTGGACTGAACACCATGTTTAATTCAGACCAGCTTAGCAAAATTATGAAAGTAGAACCCTTTTGTCAGAGGTTAATTTCAATAAGCTGAGATGAACCAGTAAAATGACTGGTTCTGTTTTGTGCAGAGAACTGTTTCTGTCATTTGATCTACCCACCTAAGAGATAAAAAGAAAAGGGCAGAGGAAAGGACAGAGAAGAAGAGCCAGGAGTCCCTTTGCAGTAGTTTCATCCCAGACTTCTTCCTCTCCATTTCCCTTTGATACTCTCATTAGCCACATTTCTCTGGTGGGCACTAACCTGCCTCTGTTGTGGGAAGCCCTTTGGCAGCCTGCAAACTGGGAAAAAGGGCACTGGAGAGATCAGTTCCTGTGTGTCTCAGACTGGAGGCCAGGAGTGAATAAGCACACTCTGCCTGGGTATGTGCACACACACACAGTAGGATGGGAGGAAATGGGTTTAAGTGCTGCCAGGGGAGGATTAGGTTGGATATTAGGAAAAATTTCTTCACTGCAAGAGTGGTGAGGGATTGGAACGGGCTGCCCAGGGAGGTGGTGGAGTCACCATCCCTGGAGGTGTCCAAGAAACACTTGGATGTGGAGCTTCAGGAGATGGTTTGGTGGTTGTGGGAGTTGGGTTGCAGTTGGATTTGATCTTAAGGGCCTTTTCCAACCTTGATGATTCAGTGATTCTGTTCTGTGATACACACATGCACACATGTATGTAAGCATATATGTCTCTTTACACAGAGAAGTGATGCACTCAAGGTCAGCAGTATCATGGCCAGGCCAAATTTCAGCAGGTCCTGGTATTTCCTTGGGAGAGAGCTGCCTGAATCATGGAACTCTATCTCTTGGAAAGCTTTGAGGCTTCTTTCTTCAAGCTAAAAGAGCAAATGAGCAACTCTTTCACTTCCTTGACTAGTTTTTCACATGCCCTAGGAATGATGAGAGTCAGAGCCATCCTGATGGGCACCAGTCACATGCTTCTCAATTACAGTCAATGTTACTGACAGAGGAGTTGATCTGCCTCTGAAAAGTTGACAGTCAGCCTGCAGTGGTTTATATTCCAAAATTACATTCACAGTGTAACATAATAGTTTCTTCTCCCTTATTCTTTACGTTCCCAGGACCTTTTCACCTTTTCATCTCCTTTTTAATGAGTATGCAAAGGTATTTGATGTTTTCCTGGTTTGGAATTCTGTAGTGATGTGGAAGTAAATTTGGTTTGGAGCCTTTCATGCTTTCATTTCATCACCACTAGAAAGATCAAGCACGATAACTTTAAGAGGTATTACATTCACATACTATTCCCTTGCCAAGGTACTTTAAGCCCTTTGTGCACACTTAAAGCTCAGTGACAATCTATAAACTTAGAACTAAAAAACTGCAATTACAAGCTAAGAGGCCAACCCTCAGTGCAGGTAATCTGACACAGTCCCAGCTGGCCCTGCAGTGCTGGCATGAAAGCAGCAAAAGAACAAAAATGAGGTCCTGACTGCTTTTTGGACAGCGAGTCAGAGGTTTTTCTGAATTCTCTCCATCACTAAAGTGGCAAGACTCAGCACTTTGGCCAGCTGGTGCAAGGTAGAAGGCAATTTTTTTTTCTTCAGCACTAGAGGAAAAATGGATGAGAAAGGATAAAAGAAGGATCCCAGAGGAGATTGCTGAGAGAAAAGAAAGGGGAAAGTTACTTTTTTGTATTAATAAAAACTTCCCACAACATGAAATGAAATGAAATGAAATGAAATGAAATGAAATGAAATGAAATGAAATGAAATGAAATGAAACAAAGCTGCTCAGTGCAGAGCCTGAGGCCCACAGAGCCTTCATCTCAGTTAGGAGCATGCTGCTGGGCAGGCAGCACATCTGTGTGCTCAGATGTGAACAGACAAAGGTTTGCTACCTGGGGTGAGGTGAAGCTCCAGCACCAAGGCTGTGCAGACTATCTTCACCCCAGACGTGATGAGGTTAGCCACTAAGACGGGGAAAAGAAGCACAAGTGTGCTTCCCACTTGGGATTGTTTTGGGCAAGAAGCAGCTGATGGTTTGCAGTACTACATCATCTGAAAATAAATTATTTCTGGAGTGCTTGAGGTGCTGATTTTTGTAAATTGACCATAATGACTTAATGGAAGTGGATCTGAAAACTCACTGACCTCAGTCATTTATGACCTCAATTTTTAGTCTGTGATATCAGTACTCATGACAGCTCTTGGTTAGGGAGGGACACAAACTCAGGCTGACATGGACTTTACCCCTTAAAAGTCCTACGCAAACAATAGCAAAGTCTGCTTGGTGTATGTGGTTTTGGTTCTTTCCAAACCATATTCAAGGTCAGCATGTTTTTGAAGGTTTGATTCTTTGTTTTTCCAAACAAAACCTCAGGAGTTCTCTCTAGCAGTGTGACAGTGACACTAGACTTCACACTGGACAGAAAGAGCAGGTTTTTTTGAAATTCAGATGTATTGTGGAGAGACAAGGACGACCTACAGAATGCATTTTATCCCTTTTTGTGCAGCCCATGTAGCATACTCAGATTGCTATTTAATCTTGGTTTTCTATTTTGGGACAAAGGTAAGCTTTTAGTTCTGGTGGCAGCAGAGTGAGCCTCTGCTTGTGTTACTAAAGAGAAATAGATGTTACACCACCTTGGGTGTGTAGGCACTATGGGTTATTTCCCCTGGAATGGCAGCTGCAAAGCTCAGCACTGCTGCCATTCCAGGGTCAGGCTCCATCAGGCTGGTGTGGGGCAATTTAACAGAGGAACAGTGGGAACAGCTATAGGGAAGGGACTGTGAGGGGAAAATCAGACAAAATTCAATATGAGAAGCAAGACTAAAATAAATGGAGATGAGAAAAATTACCTGTCTCACAAGGGTACTTAATAAACTTGAGTGGTTATAAATAAATAAATAAATAAATAAATGCTGATAGTTCAATGTGCTGGAGCCAGAACAAGCCAGAGTAAGAACGAGCTTGCACCCCAAGGAAGTAGAGAGCCTTTTGAGTGTACCTTAGGTGCACTTTCCAGTCCCTGCTAGGCTGAATTCTGATTTCCTTCCTCCCATACCCTGCTGCTAGGATCTTCTGCGTGCTTGCCACTGGCAAGGGATTTTTAGCTTCCTGGTCTGTTCTAGTCCTTCTTCTGCCATCTGATACATAAAACATTTAGTATTACACAACAAAATTACCTGTTTTCTCCTTCCCTGCTTCTTAATACAGGGCTTTTCAGGACACTTTCCTCTGCTGGCCCAGAAGAAAGCACATTCATTTCATATTTCATACCTGAGCAAGCAGGCAAAGAGCAAAGCAGTGTTGGAGTGCTGAGTCCTGCCAGGCAGCTCCAGTTGGCACGGGTAAACAGAGTGAGTGAGGGGAGCAGCTTTTGGAATGGGCACTGGGCACAGAGACAAGAGAGCCTTGTGCTGGAGGCAGCCAAGCAGCTGGCTGCTCAGGGCAGAGCTCTCCTCCTGCAGATCTATCAGCAGGGCTGGCACCAGCAGAACCAGTCCCATCAAACCTGAGGACTCTGCAGCCTGATGCTGGGGAGATGGTTTTGCTCCTGGGCTGCCAGACTGGGCACAGTAAGTGTGAGGAGCTGGAGAGACCAGTTGGTTTCATTTTGTAACAGGAGGTTTGTCTTCTGTCCTCAGCAGACTGCCTTAGGGAGTTTCTGATACTCAGCTGATCTTTAACCATCTGGAGGAGACTGGAGGCTAAAAGCCACAGAAATAAGGCTTAGTTTCATTGTGAAAGATGGGTTATTTCATCCAGCTTGGTTTTTTTCTGTCAAAGGCTCCCCAACTTCAGTATCTTAGCAGAGTCGGGTGCAATTAAAAAAGGACTCAGGCCTTGCCAGTGGTATCAGTTCCATCTAATTGTGTTGAGCACACTTGTATTGGCTGAAGATAAGGCTCAAAATGTGGGCGTTGCCTTGTCTGCTTTACAGCAACCACAGTGGCCTACAGCAGTTGCCAAAAATAGACTTCTGCACAGGTCAGTAAGCAAGAATGGCTGTTAGAGCATCACACTGTTTACACAGTTTTACACTGGGCTTGGTGGTAAGAGCAGCAATTAGATCACTGAGGCATGATGGCACATGGAGCTGCTCTGCAAATACCACACTGAAGGGAACCACAGTTGTAGGGACAACAACTCTGAGACCCTTTCTAACACAAGGCTTGAACCAAGGCCTCCTGCAGCCTTTCCTTAGAGCTGCTGTGGCATCCTCTGCTGCCTGGTGCAAGCACCAAGTGATCCTTCTGAGATGACAGTGAAGTGAGGCTGCCACCAGCAGTTTGCTCCATGTGCTCAGTGGCTGTAAAGCATCCATGGACTGGATGGAGTTTGGATGAGTTACCTCAGGTCAGAATTTGGGGTTTTGATTCTTTAAACTGTTGGATCCAGCATCAGTCTTGGTTAATGAATGCGAAGCTCTATTAAAATTTCCTAGTGGAGAAAGAAGTAAGAATTTTCTGCAGAGAATGAACCAATGTTTTAGACATTAGCAATATTTCCATGCTGACATGCAGGAGTCCTGCAGAGCTCTGCTGGGATCTTTGTTCTAGGGTCTAGGCCAGCACACAGGTTTTGCCTGGGGCTGTGAGGGGCTCTGATGGAGACATTTGCAGAGGCAGTGAGACTGCATGAAGCATCAATCTCCAAAGAGCTGTGCTTGAGAGAAAAGCTGCATCCCCCAAAGGTGCACAGCGTGTGTGTTCTCAGCATATATGTGATCAGACATACTTAGTATTACTTATTTGGTAATAAAACATTATATCAAACCTGAAGTACATACAGTTCCTGTAGCATGTAGCTGCCTTACCATCTTGTTGCACTCTTGGGGATCAAGGCATGCAAGCTTGGTGCTTCTCAGAGCACCTTCTTCTCATCTGGAGTTTGGGGCTTGGTGCTAGGCATCACCACTCAGGTAGATACTACACAGCTGCCACTGCTCCTGATCCCTACTATCAGCTTTACTCAGCTTTACCTGTCCTGGGGTTCTGCATCTGCCCAGGTCTCCTGGTGTGTTTTATGGAGAGTGAAGGACATTTGGCTGTAGCATCTCTCATTTTCTGGGGCAGCTCTGTAGTGAGGTGTAAGTAACCAAAGAGATCCCACCATAGCACAGATCAGTATTCAAGGCAGATGATTTTCTGCTTTCAGAGTCAGCAGGTGGAGGTTTGTGTCTGCCTCAAGCTCAGTAGTGCCTGCAGTTCTTCTCCATCTCAAAGAGCTGGGGGCTAAAAATACAAATCAAATAAAGGAGAGGGGATAGAAAACGTTATCCTCCTTTCCCTGTTGTGCTAAAGACTGTACAAAAAGGAAGGGATTAATCTTATCCTTGGCTATAACTGTAATCTCCATGTTCATTTTCATGCTTCCCTAGGGATTCCTTGGATTATTCAGCTTATTCTCTTGGCACATCCTTGTCCCCAGGCCCCCTTGTCTGAACGAGGAGACCTGAGCAGCTGTAGCCCTGAGAGTGGGAGTGTCAGAGGGGTCCTGGCCAAGCCAGGCTCTGAGCAGACTGAGAATTCACCCAGGGGCAGAGGAAAACCTGCTGCTCTGTGCCAGGGGCCACTGCTGCACTGTCACCTGCTGGGGCTGGGATCACATACCATAGAATCCCAGAGTCCCAGAGTGCCAGGGTGGAAGGGACCTCCAGGATCCCCTGCTCCAGCCCTCCTGATATTATTGTTTATCTGAGATCTCTCAGCACCCCAGAGAGCTGAGACTTCAAACTTCCCAAAGTGGGGGAATCCACCCCTTCCCCTGGGAGACCATTCCAAGGTCTGACTGTCCTCATGGGGAAAAATTTCCCTCTTGTGTCCCATGGGAATCTCCCCAGGAGCACCTTGTGCCCATTGCCCCTTGTCCTGTCCAGGTGACTCCTTGTGACCAGGGAGTCTCCAGCTGATTTGTAGCCCCCTTTAAGTTCTGGAACATCAGCATAAGGTCTCCCCTGAGCCTTCCCTTCTCAAGGCTGAACAGACCCAGGTTCTCAGCCTCTCCTCATATCCCAGGTGCTCCACTCCTCTGATCATCCTTGTGGCTCTTCTCTGGACCTTTTTGTACAGCAGGGCTCAAAACTGCTCTGGGTGGATGCAATATTCCAGGATATTGGACATGCAGGTGGATTTGTTCTGCTCTTTTCCTCTTCCTGATGTGTCTGCATTCAGGTGATGTCAGGGAGAAGGTGCTGGGCTACATGGGCTTCCTCAGCCACAGCATGGCCAGGGTTGTGTTTGCAGACAAATCTGCTTCAAACCAACTCATTTAAAGACCTCTGTGGCAAGATCAGGAATTAAGCCCAAGCAACCAAAATACTTACTCTCATGCCATAGGTGGGGGTTTTTGGTTTTGCTTTTGTTAGTTTGGGGTTTTGTCTTTGGTTTGGTTTGGTTTTTTGGCAGCAAATTGCTATAACTAAGGCTTAAAAACAAACAAACAAAAAACCAAACTAAAAAAAACCCTAAAGGAACCAAACCATCTTGCACTCTATCTGATAAATGACCCCATGGAAGTGTGGAAGTGTGGGAGGAAGATGTCAGTCCAAGTGACAGTACAATGACATCTGAGGCTCAGAGCTGATTCAGGGCCATGGAAACTGATGGAAAGATTCCCAGAGGCTGAGAGAGGTTTTGGCTCAGCCCCTCCCTGAGCAGGATTCCCCTCAGTCACCAGGAGGAAATGGGCTGTTCCTGGAGAGAGGGGAAGCTGCTGGCATGTCTACAGCAAGACAAGTGCCAAGACATTTCTTCAGAGAACTCTGTGGACTAATCCTTTCCTCTCATGACACACTAATGTAATTTTGGGTCGTATTTGACAGCATGCCAAAAAATTGCATTGAATAAATCCAGGTTTTGTGAATGAAATTAATTAGAATAGGTGTTGGCTCAAACCCCATTCTGTAGCAGTGCAGGAGCATGTTTCCAGAGAGCTGCTCTGCCACATGGTTAGTTTTTATTCAGGGGTGGTGACTGGGGCAGTGGGAAAAGGGGAGATCTACTGAACATGGAAGTTTTAGGGCTGGCAGCCGGAGAGGCCAGAGCTGGCACAAGCCCTGGCAGAGGGCTAGCAGGGTGCTCTGGTGGCTAGCACTGGCCCATGTTCAGTTGTGAACTCTTCCACGTGTCTCCTTGTTTCTCAGCTCCTCTTCTGGCAGGTGTCACAGGTGCTCAGCTGGGGGAGATCTTGGGACAGGGAGGGAGTCCTTTAAATTTTGTCTTTTTCCCACTCTGAAACAATAAACCTTCAGCTGATGCCTAACCTGACAAAACAGCTCCTCAGCTGATGCTGATGGGTGCCACCAGCCAGAGCCCACCAGGCTCCTGCCCCTCTGTCTCTGCAGCATGGTCCCAGGTAAGGACAGGCTTTAAAATTTCCTTGTGTGCTGGGTCAAACTGGGAAGGGTTTAACGCCCTCAATAAGCAGTATTTTCATTAGAGGAGTTTTCTGAGCCTTCATCAAAATGTTTGCAGTTCCTATCTTGTTAGGGAGGGTCAGTGAAACACAGGGCAGACAGCTGAGAGTTGAACAGAATTTAATTTTGAAATCTCTGGCAACAGGCTTACTGTCTAGGATTTAATTAGCTCCAGCTTAGGACTGCCAGGCTTTTAGGAAATTTCCCACAGGGAGTAGCAAGTGTGAAGAAGACCTAGATACAATTTTCAGAAAAAAAAAAAAAAAAAAAAAAAAGAGAAGAAAAGAAAAATAAAAAAAATATTTAGGCCACAACAGGGACAGCGAGAAAATAATCTTGGGGGAAAAAAAACCAAACAGGCACCATAATGTGTTACCCTATAGAGGACATTAAACACTGCCCTCTCCTGCACTGCCACTCTGCATTAGCTGCTGCTGTCACCAACTCCATCTGGATTAATTTGCCTCCTTCAGGCAATAATCAAACTGGGGTTTGATTTTTCAGAAAGTTACACTGGAAAAGCTGGGAAATCTCCACCAGCACCATACAAAAGTGCTTTTAAATTTTTTTAGGGTGTGAATCTCCTCCTTTTGGAATTCCCTAAGGATTCAGTCTGTGCAGGATCAGATCACAGGAGTATGAGAAGTGTGACAAACAAGAGTGTGTGCTCTGCCTGCCCTCAGGTCCCTGGGGCAGAGAGCTGGGGTGATGCCAGGTTCTGGTTACCTGCCCAGGTGGCTGCAGGGGGAGCACTGCCCAGAACTGGGTGGCATCACCCTGACTCCAGGGACCTGCAGCTGCTTGGCTTGCATTTCAGGAGCTGACTATAAATATTGATTTACAGGGGGGTTGTTAGCTGGGTGGCATTGATACATGATGATGTATACATATCATCAGCCAGGTTAAATATTAATTTTGTTCAGCTACGTAAGTTACCCAGGAACATAAAACAAATTCTCTTAAAACTTTTCCACAGTTTTCCTGCTTGATTCAAGATTTGAAAGGGAGGTGGGGTAAGGAAAGGCTGATGTGCACTAACACGATTCTAAGGACAGATACTGAATTTTCCTGGTTCCTTCAGTAAAACAGATGTTCAGGTGAGGTGGTCACTGTAACTACTTTACATTTTTTCATGAATGGGTTTGTGTGGGCCATCCAAATCCCATGGTACTGTTCCTCTCTTGTGGCTGGATAAATGGAATATCTCAGTCAAAAGAATAGTGAGGAGCAGAAACTGCACAGAGGATCAAATGGTCTTTTGTATGCACATATCTTCCTGGCTGCAGGGCAAGGCAGCCTAACTCTGTCACACAAATGCAGGTGCACAAAGAGTATTCATGTGGATGCACCTGCCCAAAACACTGGCTACACCAATAGCTCTAGAATATAGAAGGTTTTGGTTTTTTTCCCCAGTATCCCTTTTTTTAGCTTTCTCCCTGCTTTGACTTTGGCATTAAAAAAGAGACAGTGTCGGTCCTCAGTATATGTATGTAAAACATTCTCATGGAGACTATACCTGCATAACTACACCATAACTTTTTTTTTCTATTGAAGAGTGCCTGAGCTAATTAAAATCAGAAATACTGGTTAAAAACACCTCTTGCAGTTTCTGAAAAGGATCAGTAAACTCAGCTTAGAGTTACCTCCTAGTCTGGTCAGGCTTTTTCAAATTACTGCTATTGTGAGGTGAAATTGCAAGAGGGGAAGGGAAGCAGCAAAGTGCCATCTCTGTCTTGGGGAGCTGGGAAACTCCTCCAGCATCCTGGTGGTGGGCCTGGGGTGCTGGGTTTGGTTCCTCTTGCTGACCTGCTTTTCTGTGGCATTACTCCAGCTGTGCCTCCCTTGTGAAAAGGAGATGCAGCTCTCCTGCCTGTGCTGTCAGGGAATTATCTGCACTCAAAAGGATGATGCATTCGGGCTCTTGAAGTGAAGGAGACATTGAAGTTGGAGAAGTATGGTAAAAAGTATGGGTGAGGTTGTGAGTAACGAATGTTTTGGTCCAACAGCCAAATTAGGAAAAAAAATAGGGTGAAATGGAAGTGAGATTGTGTGATTGGTTTGGCCTGAAATGAAACATTTTGCTCCCTGTATGGAAAGCAGGTTAATTTCAGCTACATCACATAGATGAGGTTACATCACATATATTTAATGTGTTTTTTGCCTTCTCTTGGATCTTAGGGCAGGCTGGGGGGCAGGAAGTAACTGAACCTGCTCTGGCTCAGGATGCTGGCAGCCAAACCTCTGCATTTCGGTGCTCTTTCCGTGACCTTCACACAGATGCCCATGCCCACAGCCTGCTCCTCTGCCAGGGCTCAGGCCGGCTGCTTTGGCAGAGGAGAAGGGGTGAGGGGACCCCCAAAGCTTTCAGGAGGCAGAAGGGAACCCGTGTGAGGACTTTTCCAGGCCTGGCCCCGCAGTGGGATTGCTGTGTCCTGCCCTGTGGAACCCCACACACCTCCCCCTGTTCTGTCCCCTTCCCGGGACTTGCTGTATTCAGCCAGGAATGACTCCTGCCCGGCTGGAAGCCCTGCTGCCTGCTTTCCATTTCCTTTCTCCTCTCTCCCCCCTGTTAATGAGAAGAGGGCAGGAGGGAGGGGAGCCGAGCTGAGTGCCACTTTCCCTCTGCCTGTCAGCCCTGCTGACGAGTGGGTAGGAGGGCAGTAACCCGAGCTGCCTCTGCTCACCAAACCTCCTGCTTTTGTTCCAGCCGGCTTGGCCCTGAGGTGCCTCAGTGCTCAGCACCTGGACCCGCAGCTCTGTGCTCCCGGGGCTCCTCTTCCAGAGCCGGCACTGCCCTCCCCTTCTTCTCCTCTTTCTCCTCCTCCTCCTCCTCCTCCTCCTCCTCCTCCTCCTCCTCCTCCTAGGAGCGGGCTCTCCACATGCCGCAGGGATGGGGATACCTGAGCCTTGGGCTGGTGCCTCTCAAGGTAAGCAGCCTGCCAGCAGCAGGAGGAAAGCACCCGGGGACGGCTTTGTGCCTGCCAGGCAGAGGGACCTGGCAGCAGGGCTTTGGGAAGGGGAGGAGAGGAGGCTGAAAGATCCGAGCATCACAGAGTGTCCAGGCAGTGCCACGGGGGAGGTTTCAGCTGCTGTGCTGAGTGAGCTCACAGCAAACAGAGAGCCAGGGCTGTAAGCAGCTCCTCTGGCCTTTGGGCTACAAAAGTGCCAGAAGCTCTCGGGAGAGGTGGAATTCTGAGAGCCTCCAGAGCTGTACAGCATGTTGAAAGCCATCCCCTCCCTTGGAATCAAAGGGTGCTTGTAATAATGCTGTGTACAGGGGTGCTGAGTGCAGCAGAGGATCTGACTCAGGGGCACACGGTGAGGATGATGTGTTGGGTGCAGCCTGCAGTTCTGTAGTCTGGAGGAGTCTCTGCTCAAGGAGGTGGCACATTTTGGTTTTCACCTTTTACAATCTGAGAGCTGTTTCCAGATGTCAAGCCAAGCCACTGCCTGGTGTCAGTGCTTAGTACAGCCGGACTAGCTGTACAGCCTGGGAAATATCCTCCTGTGATTCATCTGGCAACATTGCAGAGAGCAGAAAGAGGATGTGACAGAGACTGCTTCCTAAGGTGGCAATCAGCATAGCTCCAGGGTGGGCATGCACAAATTCACATTAGTTGAAGACCTGTTGTATCTTATACACACACCTATACACCCTTTCAGATGGGCTGTGAATCATACAGCTAAGTTCATTGAACTTTGTTTTGATTGTTTCCTGAGACATTAACTCCTTTAGTAAACCCATTAACTAATCTTTAAACTCATTACCTGCTTCACTGCCATTAGGATATCTTTAACTTGAGGTTTGTTTGGGGTGGGTTTTTTTGGTGAATATGGGCCCGACCTGTAGCTATGCACTTACCTGAAACCATTGGAACTGTGTGTTCTTTCTACAACCTGATGAGCCAGTGGAAGTTGGCAGTTTAAAGAGAGGGAAGATTTTTACAATAAAACTTGGACAGGTTACAGTAGCAAATTCCCAGTCACTTCAGAGTGTGCCAAATTTCCTTCTTTTGCCTTGTTGGAGCCAACTCTTTAAAAACAAATGTAAAGAAGCATCTGGCTGGGAAAGGACTGTCCATGTGCTGTCAGCTTCAGCCTTTGGAGCACTTGAGTGACTTCTCCCAGGCCAGCTGTCCCACCTGAGCAGACACATGCACACTGAGTGGGTGTCAGTATGGGCCACCAAGGGCAAAACTACTGGGCATGTGGGTAGTCTTAGAGATTCCTGAAGCAGTGGAGCTGACAGAGGGGAAAGAATCTGTTTTACAATACAGACCCCATCACCCCGAGGCATGGGTGGGCATGTTCCCAGGCTGCAGTGATGTGAGGGACCTCCCATCCTTCACTGGAGGACTGGTGTACACCATGAGGCTGCAGGGAGCTCTGCAAATGAAGCATTCAGCTATAAATTAGTCTGGACAATCATGTACAGGCGAGAGATTAGCTTGGGTTCTAATCCACTACTTGCTTGAGTGATTTGACATCTCCTGTGGTCTTCTTATCAGGCTGTAGATAAGCCAGACATATATTTTGTCTCTCATCCTGGGAAGAATTTGAGCAGAGTGATTTAATGCTCTGTAGTATATAACATGAAAAAAGGTGAGGTACATAGTATCTGAAATTTTAAGAGATGTCTGACTTAAAGAGACCTGATGGTTGCTTCCTGCAGGTGAATTGAACAAGATCCCCTAGGGGTGTTGTTGCTGTTTTCTCTGATCTGTTTTATAGTCTCTTCAAGATAAATCTTTCTGAAGCCTTTGAAGGGTTAATGGCAATACCTCAGAGAAACCCAAGTGTCTGGAGAAATACCAGATATTAACATTTGCCTCAGTTGCCAAAGCCTGGACATTTCTTTTTTGCTTCTTAGAAATTACAGCCTGCAGGGACCATTTCACAATAAATCCTAGCAGCTTGGCTGTTATAGGGCAACCCATGTGCATAGGCACTTCAGGGCTGTGCCAGCATCTCCTTTGTTCAACAAAAGTAACAGCAGGAATTTGATTAAAGACTGATAGAAACGAGAGGGAGAGAGAGGGAGAAACATAGGAAAGATTAAAGAAAGAAAGAGCCACCTGGAAACTTCATTCTTCCTTTATTTCTAACTTAAGCTCATAAATACCAAATCTAAACCATTGTGTGTGAGAGAGGGAAGGAAATTTTCCTGCATGCCTGCACAGAAAAGGCTGCACATGCAGACATACAAACCAACTTTTAGCAGAAGTCATACTCTTTTATTTTCTCAAACTTAATGCTTGCTCCTTATCTGCAGCAGAAGAAAAATGAACCAGAAAATTCCTTCATCCCCTGTTGCTTTGGAAGGACGATATTTAGGAAGGTCAGGCAAGTCCCAGCCATAGAGGAGAGTGGCCAAGGATTTTGGTTGAACCTGCTGATGAGCAGTGAGCACATTCTCCAGGCTGGCTGGGAGCTCAGCACAAAGCACCCAAAGCACACAACCCTGCTCTTCCTTGTTACCCTACAGCATCTGCCACTTTGTCTCCATCCTAGCACCCCTCTAAAATCAAAAACAAAATCAAAGAAGAAAAAAAAAGCAGTGACCCCAGCAGCCAAATGCAAATCAGCCCCAAAGAGCCCTCTGATGTGTGATCAGCAAGCGACAGGCAAACCCCATTGCAGTCCCTTCCTGCAGAGGCAGCAGGGGATGGTGCCTGTGCTGCACTGACTGGCCTCCAGCCTGCTTGTGTCCTGGGGGGGCTTGGCCCCGTGGTCAGAGGCAGGCTCAGCTTCTCAGCCAGGATTTTGCAGGCAGCAGAGATGAAGGCTGAGAGCATGAACTCCCCAGCAGAAGGGTCTTCTCCCCAGGGTTGGTGCATACTCCAGGGGCTCTTGCAGGTACTCTTGCCCTACACCAGACCAGATGGAGCAGCAAGGTAGGATGCTGTACCTGGAGTTCAGTGATGCCTTCTGGTGTCTGCCTTCTCTACACCTCGACATCTCTGCTGCTTCAGTCACACTTTTCCCCACCTGGTATTTCCCATCATCAAATTATTTGGGATGGAAGGGACCTCTCCTCCTTCCTGCTGGGAGCTGGATGCTAGGAGCTTGGTCCTGCAGTTGTTCCTCAAGGGAGTAGTAAAACCCCTCCTAATGCAGCATGAATCTGAAATGAAACCAGGGAGCCAAATATACGGAACCCAACATTTATACAAGCTGATCTAGCTGAGGATGTCCCTGCTGGCTGCAGGGAGTTGGACTGTGTGACCTTGAGAGGTCCCTCCCAACCCAGATCAGTGATTCTGTGATTCTGTGATTGATTCTGGGATTCTGGGATTCTGTGATTCTGTGATTCTGTGATTGATTCTGTGATTCTGTGATTCTCTGAGCTCAGCTGTGGGAAACTGCAGGGATGGAGAGGTCCAGGGAAAGGCAGGGGGGGAAGGACTTCCATGGCTTGGCCCAGGCACCTGGAGGAGAGGGAGGAGAGAGGTCTGGAGGGGGAAGAGCCCTCCCTGTGCCCAAGCCAGGGCGGGAGGAATGCGGGGAATGCGAATGCTATGCTTGAGTGGAGAGCTTCAGAGCCGGGCCAGGGATGGCTCTGCTGCCATCTGTTGTGAGCCCCGCAGGCCCATAGCAACAGCGGCTCAGGAATGGGGCTGCTTTTTTTTTTTTTTTTTTTTTTTTTTCTTTCTTCATAAAGAAATTCTTCCTCACCCTCATAAAGAAATTCTTCCTCACCCTCATCCCTGCTCCCGCAGATCCGTCCTCATGAATAAGCAGGATCAGGGCTGGGATTGGGGCTGGGATTCCTGCTACAGAGTGATGCGTGCTAGAGGAGAAAAGGGTCTTTGTAGAGCTCAGCTTGGGTTTGGTTTGGGGAGGTGTTCTCCTTTCTGAGCTGTCACAGTCTAGGAACATGAGCTGGGTGTAATTTATTGTTAATTGACAAAATCTCGTTGTTTCCTAATCAATAGATCTGTAGCTGCCATGAGGTATATTCAGCAAAGTCTCTATTGTCCTTCTTGTTAAAACAAAGACCTTTATGCTTTATTCTTACAGATGCCAAGGTTATAACTGGTGTAAAAGCCCCGTGTGTTGGCTGGTTGTGCTACCCAGCACTTCTGTTCCAGCTGGGGAGCTTTGCTCCATGGCCAAGTGGTGAGACCAGACTCTTGGAGGTTTTAGATAACTCATCACCACTCGTGTGAATGAGAGATGCCAACCTTTACACTGTGGAAGATTTTGCCCCACAAGAATTCTGTCTCCTAAAGCCAACAGCACTGAGAGGATGTGCTGCCAGGAAGGGTTAATGCTGAAAGAACCTTTATTCAGGCAGCAGGGGTGGGAACTGTCTCTCTGTCTGAGGGACTGGTTTTGCTCCTTCCTTTCTCCTGGAAATTCAATTCAGAAATGCAGATTTCTTTTCTCCCCACACCTTAACCTTTGTATTTCCTGCTGTCAAGTAGCTGTGGCCTCGTTCCTGCAATTTACTCAACCTCTTGAGGTGACTCAACAAAGAGGATTGGTTTTAAGCAAGTGTCTTAATTCCCTTAAGACACGGAATTACATGTTGTAATTTCATGCCAGAGTTTGAAGAGGTTTGAGGTGAGACATTCAGAAGTTAGGGCTATTAATTTTATCAAACAGTCTCTTGATTTCTTCAGTATTTCTGTGCCTAACACAGGAACTTTTAGAGAATCCCCCATAAAGGAGATGGGGTCAGGGAACTGGCAAACCAAAATAAATCTTTCAGGTGTTTGGTGTCATCTGGACAGAGATGTCATGCAGGGAAGGAAAACCAGCAGCCCCCTCCTCAGTGCCCAGGGCTGTGTTTGAACAGCTCTGGTGGCTTGATCACAGGGTGGAGGGTTTAATTTCACTGAAAGCTGATAGGTACATGAGGGGGGATGAAGCTCTCCCTGTTGCAGGCATTTATTATCACTTGACAGCTGTCAGTTTGCAGGAGGTGATTTGCCTTCCTGTCAGCTCTCTGAGAACTAGGTATATTTGCCTAAGGTTGTAGAGAAGGGTAAAAATCCTGCTTTCAAGTGCAGGTATCATTTAACCATGATAAGAGGGCAGGTAAAGCATTTCTCCTGCAAGGCAGCTGTGGAAACAGGGAAGTAAGTCTTTCTGGTCCTACTGAGATGGGAAAAAGCAAGTCATTAAAATCTGATACCTGCCTGCTTTTAATGGGAGAAACATTGAAGAAATAATCTCAGCCCTATCACCACCAAACTATTTTCAGGAGCCATTAGCCTTTCACCTCCTCCTATATTTTTTCTTTTGCTTTTGATCTCATTCAGGGAAAACCAGCAAAGCTTCTGCAACAGGAGATCTGGGGCTTAGCTTTAATCAGGAGCTTACTCACTGCTAACCATGCTCTGACAGCCTTGCCTTCCCACTGAGTGACCTGCACAAGAACTAGGGGAGTAAGGCAATGCACTTGGTGTCTTCAGTCATGCTTATTTCTTCAGTGATCTGGGACAGGTATTTCGATGGGTTATGCAATGCTCTCTTCATCTTTAATCTCTTTTTCCTCCATAGAAACTCTTTTCAGCAGCCCAGGACCGTGGTCTGTTAGTTGCCAGCTTGAACTGCAGGGATGAGGCTGTTGGTATGAGCTGCACTGAGGGGACACAAAACCCAGCTCAATTTAACTGTCCCTTAGCATCAAGTTACACCTTTTGCTTCTTTGGTTTGCTCTGAGCTTTACTTGAAAGCTGTTGTAATGTTGAATAATATATTTCATCCTCACATGGATGCTCCCACAATCTCCTGCTGTAAGGAAAAGGAACAAAGTTGAGTTGAGACCTGACAGTCACCAGGTCTGTGTTAGCCTTCCAGCAGCATGGTCCCCACATGTGCTTTTAAGTGCAGACACTGTACCCCAAGCTTGAGGTGAAAAGATGAGCTGTCTGCATCCTCTGGCTCATGGTGTCCAGGAGTTCATCTCTAGAGAGAACTGAGCTGCTGTGTTGCTGTTCCTCCACTGCAGCAGGTCTCCAGAATCCTAAATGTTCTTCAGGATTTTCCACCTGACATAGTACTGATGGTCCTTGATGCTGATATTTTCCCTCTGAAAGTGAAGAAAGTTTCTTTGTGAAAGAGGAGTGAAAGAGTCTGAGTCACAAATGAGGTAAAATACAGACACTTTGATTTCAGTGCTGCTAGTCCATATTTCTTTATTTCTTTTTTCTTCCTTTTCTCTGCGGATACCAAAAAAGCCAAAAAACCCAATGAATTTCTGCTGCCAGTATATTCAGAGCAACCCATGGCAACAGCTGTATTGCCCATACATCTTCAAGCAGAAAATTGGACATCATCTGGGACAATGCCTCCCATTGCAGCCCTACCCAAGGGCCACGTTGCAGTCACGGTGGGAACCATCCCTCCCAGCCCCTGGTTTGTTTGTGTGCACAAGGATCATGCTTATAATATTGCTGTAACGTAGCCCTTTGCATCTAATTTAAGCAATACTGGGGCTTTTGTTTGCCTTGCAAGGTCTAACCTAAAGACAAAAGGCATAGGCCAGCCTGAAGTTGCTGAGGCATCACCAGACCTTCATGTTCACACATACACCCTCTGCCAGAGGAATTTGTGGCCATTACCATGTGCCCTAATGAGGACAAAATGAGACCGTTACATATTCACTTAATTAGTTTGACAGATTTTCATTTAAATATAAAAAGAATTCTGCTCTTTAGAGAACAAAAGGAGAGCTTTGTTTCCAGTGCAGTTTTTGACTCTGCTTTGCTGGAGCAGGAGGCTGGGGGGGTGAGGTGGATGATTTAGTGTGAATAATTCTCATCTTTTGATTTCATGTTGCAGTTTCTTTGCTGCTTTTCCAGTTCCCCTGGAGCACCTTGAGGAGAGATCTGTCATGTGGCCCTTTCACTTGCAGCCAGGAAAGCCCAAGTGAGAACTTGACTTTTCCAAAGCATGATGGATGCTTTGGGATATGGGGGGGTGGGAGGAACTCTAAGAGCATTAGAAAGCTGCCATGAGGTGAACTTTAGTCTCCAGACCTATTAGCTCACTCTCTCTCACCATGGGTCTAGTTCTGTGGCCTAGCTTATGTCCCAGGGTATCAACGATGGCAACTCTCGCTGCAATAAAAGTTGGGAGCTGGCACTCTAAGCTGGCTTGCAGTTTTATAGCTCCCTTTTACCAGCTCTCTGTGTTACAAAGACCTCCAGAGTACAGCAAGAGTCTTGATGCACAGCAGACAAGTAGTGCTGGGGCTTGATCTTTGTGGGAGCCCGTTCACTTGTGCTCTTTCATTGAAAATGTTTTCTTAAATGCCTGCTTTTGAAGATTGGCTCCTTGGGATGATAAAGTGGGAGAGGGAGTGCACCCTATGTTGCTTTAGGCCCTGGAGCTCACAAACTCTTTTCTCATCTTTGTAGCTGTCCCACAAGAGCATAAAACACAAAGTGAAGTTGGTGTGAGCTCACAGCCATCCCTGTACCATTTGCCAGCCTGGACACTTCTCAAGCCTTTCCAAACAGAACTAATGCTTACCTGCCAGAAGCCTGGTGGCAGTGTCTTAACCCATCTCCCTAGGCAGCTCCTGGGCAGGGTCAGACAACAAATTGGTAAGGAAATGCCATGGTCTGGAGGTCACTCCTGAGGTTACCCATGTGCCACAGGAGCAGGAAACATTTAGAGAAAATGTGCTGCAAAACCAGCTGCTCCTCTCCAGCTGGGAAAATGCTGATGTTTCAGCAGAAATCTCATTTTTAACCTGTTTTGGAAAGAGGTTTTATTCATGGCTATCACTAAAAAGGGGAAGAGCTTGTAGCCTACCAAGTAACATGCCTCCTTTCCCTCTCTGCCACTCTGTTCTGCTCATGTTCCACTCCACACAGACGGATGCACTCAGCAGCAGTGCCTCTCTCCAGCTATTTTTTCTGCTCTGGACTTAGCAAAGAATCTAATCCTTGCATTGTGGACTTGAACATTCCCCTTTTGTCTCTCAGTTCCATGCAGGCCTGATAGCCTGAAAAGAGGTAAATGGCTGCCCAGGCACACCCAACTTTCTGCTTTTTAAGGTATTACCTTAATAGGACAGCTCTGGCAGTCCAAATTCTTCTGGGGGGGAGGGAGGGAAGCCCCTTTGATCATATGACTCTGCAGATTTCTGTAGGCTGAGTGAGCAGTTCTGGGCAGCAAAACCTGCTGACAAAAATGTCTGTTCAAATTTCAGACACAGGACTTGCACAACGTGATGTTTCTCCATAAGGGTCAGTGGGATGGTGTGGGGTAAGGAGCTCAGCAGGTTCTGCCTTAGCAGAGTGGGTCCTGCAAGGGAGGTGTGTTTGGGCCAAAGAGAAAATAAAACATGATGCATCCGTGCAAACCTGTGAGTGAGAGCAGCCCAAGAGAGGCACAAGTACCTCCCAAAACCTCCAGGAGCTTCATCTTTCCAGTGGATCAAGGAGGGTGCTAGCAGGGAACTCTGAGAACTCCAAGGAATCATTTGAGATTGGTGTAGCTCAGAGTAAATGGTCCCTTCTAGTGTGCCCCATTTCTGTGTGGGGACAAATTTACTTGTGGAATGACTTGATTAAAGAGGTGAGCCCAGCCTCAGGAAATCACACAGCTGGTGCCATGTTATTTAGCAAAAATGTAAAGCCTGATCCTAGGGAGCATCTCTTTGTCTGAGGGAAGCTGAAGGAATGTGTCCTTGCTCCTCAGGCTGTCAGTCTGTGTCAGATACTGAAGTGGCTGTTGAAGGGAATACAATGACAGAGTTTTTTCACCCTAATAACTTGAGCCACCTGGAACAAAATACACTTTGCCACTGAAGCCATACAAGCCCACCCTAAAGCTTGCCTCACTGAGGACAGTGGCACCCTAAGGCATGGGCTCCATTGCCACCTTCTTCAGAGGAGAGCCCAGGTGATGAAGAGCAGGTTTGGTGATACCTTGGTGTTAGAATGGGCTCCTACAGATAACACC
Source organism: Phaethornis superciliosus (assembly GCA_023637945.1). Taxonomy (NCBI): domain Eukaryota; kingdom Metazoa; phylum Chordata; class Aves; order Apodiformes; family Trochilidae; genus Phaethornis; species Phaethornis superciliosus. Next base: position 2,005,050 of record JAJQWJ010000005.1, read on the forward strand.
TTGTACCTTCTGTCCCCAGTCCCTTACTGGCTTTGTTTCTTCCCTAGCAACTGGTTAATCTTAAACAAACTGGGGCTTGGCCTGGCCCTGAAAACTCCCTTCACTGAATCTGCATAACAGAGACCATCTAAAATACGAATAATTTTTAAGGTTAATAATATTTGAGCAATACAAGAATGACCCTTTATAAAAAGATCAGTGTTCCTTTTAACCTAGTGTTTTGTCTCTAGTGTCATTTGACAAAGGGAGCTTCAGAGTTCATAGAATTGGCTCCTTTCAATAAACCTGGCAGCCAGTCCACCCTGGAGACTGATTCTTTGAGTCTTATTTCAGTCTTGCATTTTTTAGGATTTTTTTTCCCCAATATCATCCTGCAGCAGAAAGTTCTGTTCTCAGATACCTGGACACCAGAGAAAAAGAGGTGGAGTTTTGATTTTATTTCAGTTCCAGCTATTTATCTTTGGAAGGGTTAGCAACAGCTACACCATCTTGCTCTGTACTTTTTCCCACACCTTTTTCAAATCCCTTCTATCTGTGCTCTGTCTTGAGTTCATTCATCTTTCTGTATTCCATATGCTCCACTGGCATTGCTTTAGCTGTGGTTTTATTCCTGAAGTGGTTGAGATATGCAGCATGCAGGAATACTTGCCTAAATTCACTTCTGTTTTTTAGAAGCTACATGTTAGCCTGGTTATTTCTGCATGATAGGCACTTAACATTGCAATTTCCAGGGACATTTCTGTACTGACTAGCAAGAATTCTTAAAAACCATCATGAGTTGTTCCCCCAGAGACCCAGGTCTGTATCCAGCCTAACCCACCCAAACCTCCTTGTCCTGTGGTAGATTTGGTTTGCTTTAGGCTTGGGCTGCCCACTTCAGATCCGCCTCTAGCACAACAGGTTAGTGCTCTTAAACCATTTCAACCATTTCTTTGGTTCATAATGTCCATCTGTGGGGCTGCTCACCTTTGTGTAACAAATCTGTATCCTTATGGAGCTGACAAAGTTTGTCCTGCACAGGGTTTCATGCTGGGAGGCAGAAGCAAGCACACAGCTACTGTATTTACACATCTAAGTGCCTCTTGGATGATGCTGGTAAATTCACAGATGCTTGAGGTTCTTTCCCTGTGACATTTTATAAAATAGCTTTCATGCTAGATCTTTTGCAAAATACATCCTGGCTCGGCCATTGGGACATTTCCCACACCTCCCTTTAAACATTTAGAGCTTAGGGCCCAGATTTCCCCTGGTTTACTATTAATGTCCCATCCTAGGACGTACCTCCCATATATTGTGTCTAACTGAGAGCAGGAAGACTTTTATTCATAGGTCACACATGTCCATGCTCTGGACACAGAGATGCAAAATTAGTAGAGAACCCAAAGCATTTTGCCAGTTCCATGTGCTAAAACCTCAGGAGTGCCTTGTCCTTCCTGGAGACTGCCAGGTTGGCTGCTGGTGTCAGGTAGGATCTGACCTTCTCCTCCACCCAGTGCCAACACAGCACTTTTTCATGAGGGATCTGAGTGCTTTTATTCCATGTTGTTTGGCTCTCTATTCCTTGCCTGGCTTAGGCTTTTTCAAAATGATCTAACAGAAAGGAGTTTGGTCTTAATGATGAATTAGTGCTTTTGGAATTTGAGCTGCTCTTGTTTTTTCAAGTTACTCTTGTCAGAGAGGCTGTGCTTCTGGAAGAGGAACAGAGGCTGCTCCTTGAGTAAAGCTGACAAAGCAGGAAATGATCAGCCAGCCCTGAACAAAATCCTAATTTAACATTTACTTTGAGCCACAGTGGGAGAAACCCAGACTCATCAATCAACCTATCACGCCTTCAGACATAAGTTTTTGGAACCTCCCAGGCATTTCTTTTCTTTGCTGCTGATAAGAAGTCTTTTAAGGGCTGAAGCCTCATGATACCATTAGGGACAAGAGCAAATGATGTTGCTCCAGGCCTGGAGTCAAGGCAGTGACCTCACTCCTCTAGAAACAGATCTCAACAACTTCAGCTCTGGGTACAGAAGCCCAAACTGCAGTGAGGTACCAGTTTCTCAGGAATGAGAGTTGGTCATGTCTGTGTAGAATTGCCTGAATGGTTTTAAAAAGGTAGGTTGAAGGTGTCAGAGTGATTTCAGAGCAAACAAATGCATTCAGTGAATGTAATGCCTGCCCTCTCTCTTTACCAACATGGAAGCAGATGCTGATGTTTCATAAAATTATCTCTTTTTCAAGGGATCTGAATGGTACTCTGGACTGACCTTTTCCAAAGCAGGCCTGTCTCCCAGGAGCAGGTAGAGGAGGGAGCAGGGTGCAGTGGAGGCAGGCAGAGGTGTTGGCTGCCATGTGTGTCCCAGGAGCTCAGCTTTGGTCGTGGTGTGGGCAGAGCCTTTTAGATCTCCATCTGCTTCAGCTTCTTGGAGAGAGATGGAGACCATGCCTCTGTCCCATTTTGCTTCCTGGGTTAGAAGCAAGGTGTGTGCAGAGCCATCAAGGAATGTCCCTCCTCTCTCCCAGTCTCTTTGATGAAGGTTTCCAAAGGCTCTCTGTGACCCAGCTCTCCCCAGTGCTACTCATGGGGACAGGAGCTCCATGCTGCCTTTTACTGGGGACTGTGAAGGTTTAACCTAGCCTGAGAAGAGTGGCTGAAGGGGAAGTTTCTTACCCTCTTTTTGCAGCCTGGTTCTGCACTGTGATGGCCAGGAAGCATTTTGGTGTGTCTGAAATTGGGCTCTTCAACAAAACCCATGCTCAGTCTTAGTGTAGGTGCACAGCTGGTGCTCTGCAAAGAGACAGCAGCCTTCAAGTGAATGTTTAGTGGCAGAGAAAAACACAAACTGTCAGTACTTTTAAATTTGGGAGTAAGGCAACTAGTACTATTCCTCACTGTTTACTTAGCTCTAACCCCCTTTAAAGTTTTAAGAAAGAATAATTAACCAATATCTACTTCTAAAAATCCAGCAGTATGCCTCTTTCCTCATAGGAAAAAAAAAAAAGGAATGCTTGCAGTTCCCTTATATGAAGCCTGCTTAGTAGATGTACCACTTCAGACCGGTTGGATTGCTGTAATGCTGAGTAACTGTTTCCTCTTGGGGCAAATTTGTGCAACTTGGTGTTTTGCTTTGTGCTGGCAGTGGATAGAAGCAGAGTGCACAGGCAGCTTAGCAATGCAAAGATGTGCCACTGGGCTGCTGCTCCTCCAGCAAAGGGGAGGGAAAGCTTGTGACTTTGGTGATGTCCATTTACCCTGGGGTGAAATGCCTGTGTCTGTGCCCTCTGCTCTCAGTCTCTTTGCTTGCAGGGCTGGCTGGCTGGTTGGAGGGCAGTAGAATGGGAATCAGGTTATGGCTACTGAGCAGAAAAGGGTTTTCTCCTTTATCTGATGGTGGCAGGGAGAGATGAGCTCTAAAATGAGAGAGCCAGGATGCCTGGGTTTCATTTCTGCCACATATTCACTGTGAGATGAGAGGCAAGGTGTTTACTTTGTGTATTTGCATTTCTCTGTCTGGGCAGCATGTGTGTGACAGCCCTTCCTAAGGTGAGAGATGTGATGAGGCCTAATTACCATGTGCAAAGCACTTTGCAAAGTAGATTTTACCACTGAAGGTATGAAATGTCAATTAAAAGGAAAAAAAATAAGGTCTTTCTCTCTAATTTTCAGAGGAATGTCTTTGTACTTGGACTTAGTTGCTGTAACCACAGCCCAGGAGATTTTCCTGCTAAGTAGATAGTGAGAACTGCTTCTTAGCAAAATATCACCTTCCTAAGCCTCAGTCATTCAAGAATGAGCCTTTTGAAGCTAAAAAAGAGAAACAGAGTCTTCATCATCCTCTCTCCCATCCATGCCCTGGTTGCTCCCAGGTCTGCATGGCCCCAGGAGCAGGGCTGCAGCAGTTGCAGTGCAGAGCATGCAGGAGGGGCAGGTGGTGTAGCTGGAGGGATGCCCTGACTGCAGGGCCAGCCAGGGAGCTCTCAGGTCTCCCACACACTTTGGAGGTGGGGACACTGGTCACAGAATGTGACCTTCACCTCTGCTCCCCCTCTTCCCCATTACCTAAATGGTCCTTCTGGTTTTGTGGGCCATGAGCACTGCAGACTTGGTTTGTACTTCCAGCACCTCCCAAAGATCATGTCATAAACAGAGCACCCGGGTAGCTGTAGCTCTCTGCAGGTGTTAGCATCTGCAGGATTTCATCTGCATTTCCATCTACATCTGCAGTGCTCTGCTGCCATCCCAGCAGGTCATGATATTGCCTGAAAGTCTGGCCTCTTAACTCACTTCTATGCTTATCACTGGCATTTCCCTACCCCTGAGGGTTCTGCAGTGCTTCAGCTCTTGTGAGGTGCACCAGAAATGGAGCTGGCAAGGCCCAGGAGGTAGCATGAGGCACAGAGGAGAACCCAGGGCAACACAGCTCTGTGCTTTCCTTTACGGATCTACTTGTTTGTTAGAAGTTGAAAATAAATCATAGGGCACAGGGCTGGAAGCCATTTTACAGCTCATGGGTTGGGAATGGGTGTGTGTGGGTGTTGGCATCTGCATGGCTTTAGACTAAACCAAAAGTTACCCATGGCTGACTTGCAACCTGGGCAAAAAAAAAGAGAACTGAGCGGGGAGAGAAATGGTGAGGACCAGCAGGGAGTTTGGTTTGGCTCCAAACTGTCCATATGCCTGGTGGGGCATTTTGTTTGTCACATGGTTTTGCACACCTAAGTGCAGGTGGTGACTACCAGCAGGTTGCATTTGTCCTTGAGGAGAAGCAGTGCAGCAAGAGCCCCTTTCCTGCACGGGGGTCTCAGGGGGAGGACCCTGGGACCAGCTGCAGGATCTGCAGCACTGAGCAGGAATAGCTCCTGTAAACAGGTTTTCCTGTAATGGAGTTGTTAGTCCAAGCCTCTCCTCAGGGTGTTTCTGTGTCTTTACACCCCCTGTGTGTACCTACATGATGCAATGCCACATGGCACAGCCAGCCTCAGGTGTGTGTGGGCCACCAGGAAAGCACCAGCAGCATTTTCCAAGGGCTTTTGCCTCTGCTGAGGACAAATACTAGAGGAAAGGAAAAGGGAAAACAAAGGGATAGAGTGGGAAAGGGGGAAAAGTCCCAAGAGATGAAGGGGCTGCAGGAATAGCACCGTGTCTCAGCAGAGTTTCCATTGCTAAGGCTTCTTCTCCTCCTTCTGCAGGTTTAGCTGGGCACCCCCTCCCCTCATGGCTGCAGTGGGACTAATCAGACAATAAGGATTACTCATGTGAGTAAAAGCTTACAGGCCTGCACTGCCAAGTGGTGCCCACACTCATGTTTGTTCTTCCCAGCACTGACTGTGCCCTGGGAGATGTGCAGAGTTGTGTTTTCCAGGGCCCTGAGCTTTGGAAGCAGGGGCAGTTGGAAGCAGCAGTTGGAAGGTTAATTAGAGCTGTTTTATGACCTTCTGACCCACAGCATGCTCTGGGGTGAAAGGTGCTTTGTTCCTTGTCCCCGTTTTGTCTGACCAGCTGAGGAACAGACAGGCTGAGGAGCTCATGTGCAGTCCAGATAATGGAGAGAGGTTCAGCAATGTCAGCTTGACTTGATGTGAGTGACTGATCCTGAATATCGTTTTTAGCAGATGGTAGGGTGGAACAGCTCCTTTGCAATTCCCTAAATGTTTTTTCATAAATGGCTCGGTCAACTTCATGACCTGGTTCCTATCCCATGGATGCTTTGGATGAGGTCTAGTCCTGCAGTGCTTTGTTGGAAAGAGGTAACTGAAAGAGGGGATTAAGACAAAACGTTTTTCAAATACCTGGACAATTCCCTGCCTGGGAGCTGGAGGCAGTGAGGTGTGCTGGGGACAGCCCTTGGAATGAGGACAGGGGCTCTGATTATTGCAGGCTGTTATCTGCATGGTGTATCTGGCAGGAGCCCTGCTCAGGGGTTAGGGACCAGCAGTCCTTGATGCCATCAGAGCAGAGCCAAAGGCAGAGTCAGGCCCTGGGGCAGCAGGAATCTCCAGGATTGCCCTGTGATAGCAGGGAGTCCTCATCAGCCCAAAGGGCATTGGGGCCATCACTGAGGCACTGCAGCCCAAAGGGCTGATTCAGCAGGCCAGGCCTATCTGTCACCCAAGTGTATTGCCTGTGAACTTACAGCATGGAGGCATTTGCCCCCAATACATTTATTTGCTCAGTGACACTGGCTGTGAAGTTGGGATGTTTGAAAGCACTGGGTGGCACAGAAGTGTGGCTGCTCTGAGAGCTGCTTCCTGCCCTTCAAGAGATTTGTCTTGTGACACAGATGAGCCCTCCATCCTCTGTAAGACTCTTCTTTCCCTTCTCTGATAAGAAGCAAATGTGATGGTCAAATATTTTTGTGAGGCTTGCACTTTTCAGGTAATTTCCAAAGAACTGATTCACAAATAAATGAGGAGATGCCATGTTCAGAGCCTGGTCAAGCAGGAGCACAGCTCTGTTTGAATGCATTGTACCACTTGTGCCTGTCAGGGGTGTGAGGTTGGTTCTGAAAGCACCACTCAGTAGCAGAAAGGCATGTGGTTTCTTTCTTATGTGTGTGTGCACTGACCTGCATGCTCTTAACCCCATCTGCATCCACAGGTTTGTGTTATGGAAAAACAGTAATTTCTTTTGCAAAATAATTCCCAGCAGCTGGACATGAAACAGCACTTGCTGTTACCAAGAACTGTTCTGAAAATGGAAATTTGTGAAGTGCTTGGTGGCAAACACCAGTAGGTGCAGTTCTGTACTCCTCAGAGGTGCTGTAACTGACCCCAGCTCTGCCACTCATCTCCAGGGTGGCACTGGATTTGTGATTTACCTAAAGAAAAGACCTAAGAGTTATTTTTTCGAAGTCTCATTGTGTATAAGAGGATCTCACTTTAATTTCAAAGTCCTTAAAATATTTTCTCTCATGGAACTTAATGGGCAGGCATCTTTCATCTGACTTACCCCTGTGTAGGGGGGAGCTTATGAGACCTTGTAACAAATGGCTTTTTAAAAGACTGAATAAGGGTTCGTAGTTACCATAAGCTGCCTAAGAATTCTGAAGGATCTTATCTTTTTAATGAAAAGGACTCTGGTGCAAATCTTATGCCAGTCCTGAGTTCCTGCTGTCACATTTGCTCCCCCACGTCTGCTCTCAGGGGCTGGTGTTCAAACATGGATTCACCAAGGATAACATGTGCTTGATGAGAAGATTTTTATTTTTCAGTGTCACTGCCCTCTCAGCCTCCCTCCAGGGAAATGAGGAGTACACTGGAACAGCTGCTCTGACTGAACAAAGCAATCATAGTTCATGCTGGAGGGAGATGGTATTAAACATTGCTGTTTCTGTAAGGCAGGAATGAGGAAAGATTCTAAGAGCATTCCAGGAAAAGCATTCTCTAATTACCTTCAGGAAGATATCCTGGTGCACAGGTGTGGTGCCCTGCCCAGCTCCTGAGCTCTGCCACTGGCTCCCCTTACTGCTTCTCCTGCAGGTAGAGCTACCCAACATCTTGCTACTTCCTTTTGCTGGAGAAATAGAGAGGAATGGGGTAGAGGCTGGAAAGCAGGTCCCTGGGAATTTGCCCCCACATCTTATGTCCATTCCTAAAAAAATTCAAAAACATCAAAAAGTTAATAATTTGTCTGCTAGCTCATGTTCTTTAAGGTTAAGCCAAGCAGGATTCCTGATGTCTCAGGAGCTAATCTCTGGGATCCTTACTGATCACCATGGGTAGGACCCGTGGGTGATGCCTGTTTCCCAAAAGCAGGGGCAGGATTTGTTCCTGAGGGAACCACTTGAGGGAACCACCAAGGGACCACCTTGCTGCTCTGCCAGGTGGGAAGCACAACCTTTCCAACCAGTCTGCCAGCTCAGTTATTGAGCAACCTACTTTGTTTATGCTGTAAAACCTGGCTCCTGCCTTGACTGTGGGTTGCCAGGGGGCACAGCCCAGCAGAGTGAGTTTCTTTAAATCCTGGGCATGAACTGCACGGACCCTTGGAGATGCAGATGGGTTTATTCTCAGTCACATTCCTGTGCCCCTGGTGGAGGAAACAGGGGGGGCAAATGGGGCAGAATAGAGCTCCTGAAATGTGCTCCAAGACTTTGTGCTGCTGGGGGATTAAAGTCAGCCCCATGGACAATAGGGGCTTTAACTCCCTGCAGATCTTTCACCTGACGTTGTCTTTAAACCCATCTGGGCTCTAACAGAAATGAAGGTGAATTAGAGGGAGATTTGCCATGAAACCTGAGCTAAAGACTCTTGAAGATGTTAACATACACCCTGGGCTTAGACCTGCAATGCACCTTTCATGGTGAGTCTTCCAAAAATCAGTGGGTGGTGGCTTCAGGCCTGAAGGTCATGATGTTTTCTATACTCACTTTACTTGTAAGTGCTGACACAGTTAAAGGCAAACTAAAAATGCATGGTTTACACTTTGGCCTGGCTCTCACCTGTCCCAGGGTCTGGAAATGGCTCTACTCATAATTCCATTGCCTTCCTCACTTCCCAGGGACCTTCGTTGGGCTGCTCATGCAGAAGAAGGGTTGCCTGCCACCAGGAGGTTACAGTGCAGTGCCAACTCCTTTTGCAGGCAGTGCCCCCATGAAGGGCATCAGCAGACCTGAGAAGAAGGCTCACCAAAATAAGTGGTTCCTAAATGACTGCCAAATATTCTGGTTTGATCCAGCAAAGCTTTTAAGATCATGATCAGCTGTAAGAATGTGAGCAGTTCCACTGAAAGGATCTGGATTCCTCCCGTACTGGTGTGGGGACAGCAGGAGCAGCCTTGCAGGATCAGGCCCTTGGGTAGAGAGCCCGTGTGCTGGAGGAGGTGACTGCCAGCACCCCTGGAATTTAGGGAAGCAGCACACTGGACTTCTTTGTTTAATGTCTGTCTGAAGTCTTCAAACTGTGCAAGCCGAGATCAACAGAGGAGGCTAAAACCTCTAACACCAATTTCTCTGCTTTGCTGACAGCAGTGTCAGGCACAAAATCTAATTCTTTCTGCATGTCAGGTAAGTCAAAGGCAGCAGAGTGCCCCAGAAGGGGATTCTTGGGGATTTATGTTCCATCAACAAGATGAGTGATAATTAAAGCCTGAATATTTCTGCTAAGCTGGGAAACAAAAAAGAACCCTCTTGATTCCTTAAATTCCTCATGCCAGGCTGTAAAATATATTCCATTCATGCCTGTGTCTTGCTGCTTGTTCCCTCTGTGTCTCTGTCTTTAGTATTCAGCCACCTGTTTGTAAGCAGCGTGCTGCAGGTTCTCAGGGTGGCTTTCTTCTCCTCTCTCTCTGCCCTTGGTCTTGTGGCTTTGACACTGAGGCCTTGTTGTCTGCAAGAGCCAGGAGCTCCCCAGCTTGCCTGCCCCCCATAACTTCATTCTTGGAAAGTTTCTGAGTTTCCCGGGTGATAAAACATGAGCAACATTTGCTCTGACCCGAATCATTTCTGAAGGCATTCAGCCCTGTTTTGTGATGAAGGTTACTCAGGGTGGGTGGTGGGGCATGAGAATTCCCAGCCAGGGCAATTCCTGAAAAGTGGCAGAAAGTCACTGCCTGCACCTCTTGCTCTGCAGGGTTGGTTTCAGGAGGTTTTGGGGTCTGTGCTGAAAATTACATCTGACACGCTGGAGGGTGAGAGGCACCAGCAGAACAAACCAGCACATTATGGATCAGCTGTCACTGCCTTCTCCCAGCTCCCACCAAAAGGAAAAATTTAAAAAAAAAAAAAAAAAGAGAAAAGCCAAAAAAAAAATGCAAGCCCCAGGTCTGCAGGGAGAGCAGCTCTCAGCCTGTCCATGAGCACTGCTATCAGAGTGTGGCTTAGAATAATAGAATCGTGGAGTGTTTGCAGACTTGTAAAAACCTCCAGTTATTCACTGGAGACCAAACTAATGAATCAAGCAGGACGGTGTTTGAGACTGTTAAAAAAACCTATAAAATGATTTAAAAACCCACTCGGTAAATAGCTTGGAATGTTGTGGTTTGACTGCATGGGATTTTTAAATTTTCCTTGCATTACTTATCCCCTTAAAATGAATAGTGTATGCATGATGGGTGGCTCAGGACTTTGCAGAGACTTGGAGAGTTCTCTATCAGTTCTCAAGCAGTGACTTTGGAGTCTGATTGTGTTCTCACTTATTCTGGAGTAAATGCGAAATAACTGTGAGCACCACATGTTTATTTTTCTTGATATATAGTATATGCTAGGGAATAATAGGACCTTGATTGTCTGGCCTTTGCCAAGAGACATCCAGGCCTCTCCAAAGACACTTTATCTGGTTTTTACTGCATTTCTTGTGCAGAAGGATTGTCTGCTTACATGGATGCATTGGCTTCAGTGAGGACATCTTCCATTTCTGCTCCCAGCCCCAGCTCACAAGACCAAAGTCACTTTTGGTAGAAATCAAAAAGCTTCAGTTTTTATCTTTGGAAATATTCATTCACAGGTCCAAACTTTTTTAAAACCCACAACATTTCCTTAAGAGCTGACATAAAATACTGGGACTGAATCAAAAGCCTTGTTCTGAAGACCCTCAGATTTGGAGCTGGGCAGTTTTCCTTGATGAGGCTCTGAGAACTTGTATTTTCAGTTTTATTCTTTTAACCATATTTTATCTATAACCAGCAGTAAATCAGTAGTAACAGTGGTGGGTCTGGTAGTCCAGAACCCTGTCAGCAAAACAAAACAAAACAAAAGACATGGGAATTTGGGGATTAAAAGACAAAATATTTCCGTTTCAGGTGACTGAGAGTTACACACATTTCAGGTGTGTAACTCTCTTTAGAAGCTTGGGTTTTGTGGTGGGGTGTTACGGCACACATTTCACCACAGTTTATCTGCCTGGGGAGAGGAGGAAGGCCATCAGGAGAGACATTGCTCCAGCAAACCTGGTAACTGAGTAGGAACCTTCACAGGACAGTGTGGTCCCATTTCCCTGTCCCATGGCAGTGGCTTTCTTCACAAAAATAATAATTTTCTGCCAGAGCCAAAGCATTTTTTAGCTTGAGACTTTTTTTCCTCTTAGAAAAACATGGAAATTCTGAGCAGGATCATAGGCATTGACTGAGCCTCACCAGCAGATTGGCAGCTCCTGCCAGCATGGCCAAAGGGCATTCTGCAACAGCTCTGCCACCAGGATGCAGGAAGGTTCATGGCTCATATGATGGCAAATTAACAGACAGCAACATCAGTAATGTATGAATATTTGCAGAAGGAAGGTCCTGCTTTAAGCAAAGCTCTTGGGCAGGCACTTCAGATTAACATAAGTACAAATGTTTTCTTGTGTCTTGGAACTGTTGAATGCCAAGGTGCCTTCATTTTTCCCAGGACTTGCTTTAACCATTAAAAAACTTGTCTCTGACAGGTAACTTTGAACCTTCTCCTGCATAAATTTTGTCACAATGGCAGTTGGGCAGACTGAAGAAAGCCACCAAAGAAATCTTAGCAGGAGTTTTACTCTCTGAACTTGTCACTTACTTGATGGGACATGGTAAAGCTTCACATCTCATTGTTAAACCTCTCAAGAGGTGAAGGAGCTTGCAGAGATATATCAGTATCACTGTTTTAAACAAAATACATCATCCAGCTAACAAGTTCTGCAAGAGATAGATTTGTATGAGGTCTAGTGACTGGAGAAAATTCTGGCATTGGTCTTTGGAGGTGACAAGTTGCTTGCCACTGAGATGCCCTCCTTTCAGAAGTCATTTTTGCCTCCAAAGAATCAGAATTTTACTGTGCCACTGGTGGAAGGAGGTAGAATGTTAGGTGGGAACCTTTGTGCCTCTTGGCAAACATTTGATTTTCTTTTAGATGGAGTAGTATGATTTTCCACCTGGTTATGAGCAAATCCCTCTGCAAAGCAAGCTGGGTCATGGTCCTTTTTAGCCAGGCAGACACCTCTGTCACCTGCCCTCAGGAGAGCTCCTAAGCCTCTCTGGCACCCCAAGCTTGCCTGTTGGTCTTATTACAGTGGAGCTGAGATCATGGTGCATGTTGAGGACGTGCTCATCGGGCAGTGCTGGCTTCAGGCACCCTCCCCAGTGAGGGTTCAAAAGGAGCTGATGGCCCTTTCCATGTTCAGGGGGACAGGCTGGCAGAGGAAGGTGATGCTGTGCTCCTGTCCTGTGCTGCATCCAAGTTAGAAATGGGACTTACTGACACAAGGATCTTGAGTGCTGGGCAAGAATAAACTCCTGTGCCTGTAGGGTGACTGAGTGGAACGTTGTGGTGTAAGGATGTCTTTGGTTCTTTAGGAATATAGAGTTTCTCAGCTATCACACATTGTGTGATTTGATTTTCCCTGGAAGTTCTCTGTGTCCCAGGCCTTTGCGTGGGTAGCTTTGGTGAGATGCTGCAGGAGGAGACCCAGTGACCGAGGTGAGAGGTGTTTCTGAGGGACTCCTGCCCACCTGGAAGCAGCTGGTCACCCCTGCCTGCAGAATCCTTTTTGTTTAGATTAAAAATAAGAGGGTGACTGAAAATTGCTTTAATTAGCAGAGCTTGCTTCCATAGCCAGCCAGAGTTCCTGGGCACGTGGTGTCTTCTGTTTGGTCAGGTAACTCCAATGCTGTCAGTATTTCTAATAACCCATGCTTTGTCCATTAAGCAATGTGAAGTTTTCAGCTGAGTGCAGAATACTGATAATGGTGCTCACTGATTTATTTGCCTAAGTAGGAAGTGCTTGTGAGAAAGAGGTGTCAGAGCGTTTATAAGAGATCATGGTCTCTTTTCCTTACCATGAGAAGTGTCTGTATCAGAGCCCAACCGTGTTTTCTGCAGGCAGAATAAATCAGATTAAGAAGCTAAATGCAGCTTTTATGTTGCAATAGAAGGAAGTTTACATGTTCAAATGTTCTCCTGCATTCCCTGTGGTTGGGATGCTTTTGCTTCCGTCCTTGTTAATTGGCTTTATTTCATTCCCTGCAGTGACACAATGCATGTCCTGGTCACGTTGTGGGTATCGAGAGCCACGCTTTTATTTTCAGTGTCTCAGTTACCTTTGCAGCTGCTTTTAACTTGCCATCATAAGTGTTTCTCTACTGAGACAGAAAGGAGGCTTTGCTGGCCAGCATGTGCTCAGAAATGCCCAGTATTAGCATCATTCTGCCCACTTCCCTGAACTGCAGCCAGTGGCAGAGACAGCTCCTGCTTTTCCTCCTGTGTCTCATGGGAACTTGCAAATTCTGACCACAGAGCAGGAATCAGAGGACATTTCCTTTTATTTCAGGAGTACCATTGACAAGGGTTTATGTCCCAGGTCTGAGATGTGGATGAATACCCTGTCATTTATGCTCTGTTGTGTTTAATTACAGCATTACACAGGGCCCCTCTGGGGTCTCAGGGGTGCCTGGACAGATGATGTTAATCCAATCAAGACAAATTCTAAAGCAAAATCTTCCAGTGCCTGCAGTGCTTGACAAGGACCCATCCAGCAAACCATCTTGTTGGGAAGCACTAGCAAGGCCACGGTTGGCATCCACAGTGATCTTTAGTCCAGGCTGTAGCTGCTTTCAGCATTAGCAGCTTCAGAGGTGTGCATGATGAGGAGGGAGAAACCATCCTTGGGTAATTTGACAGAGCAATTTGCTACCTGGCAGTCTAGTGACCAAATGTAATTAAAAATATTCCTGTCTTCAGCAGAAGGCTTGTGAATCTGTCCTGCCTGTCTGTAATTACAGATGCTAAGTGGATGTATTGGTTTGGGAGTGACATTATTGGTACTTTCCTTGCTTTTGTCCTGTTTTATGGTGGCATGTCCTTTGGGACATCTGGAGGAGTTCAGTGTCAGAAGTGAGGAGGGAAGGAGCAGAGCAGGAGGAGGTTGAAGATCAAAGAAGAGCACTGTTCTTCTGCCTGGGTGCTCTTTAAAGAAAATATTTTGAATTTCAGGGCATCGTTAATGAAGCTCAGTGTAGACTGATATCATGTTACTGATGCAGTGAGAAGACACAGACCCCTGGCATGGGGAAGGAAAAATTACCATAAATTTAGCAAGTACACACTGTAGCCGGACAGTGAGAGGGCAGGACAGAGCTCACTTGGGAAAAGTAGACATTTCTGGGGGAAAAAATGTAATTTCCCCCTGAGCAATCCCAGCAGATTGCAGTGAAGTGGTGGGGTGCACACGTCTGTAATGTGCTTGTGCCTTCCTTTTGCTCAGCCCTGGTTCCCATCCCAACCTGACCTGCAGGCCAAGCTTTCAATCAGAAGGGATCCTTATCTTTTGTCTTCTTTTCCAACACTGTGTGAATGACTTGAGCAGGAGGCTTTGAAGTCGGTGAGGTCTGTGAACCACCTTGTGCTTTTAAAACTCAAATCATGAATTTCGGCACCTGCTTTTTAAGGATCTTCATCTATAATTTTAGCAGAGCTTCAGCTTCCCTGCCTGTATGGAAGGTCAAACAATTCCCTATTTCTTCCGCTTCTGCAACAGGGAGAGTGGGGCAAAAATACCATTAGCTTATAGGAAAATCTTAAGTTAGTGTCAATGGACCTAACTGAGTCACTCTCTTTCAGAACATAGTAAGGAATTAAATAGTTTTATAAGTGATGTGTAGGGTCCCCTGTGAGAAAATTAATGATTTGATTTAATTTAATAGGATGGCACAAAATTTAGGCAGAAAGGTTCTCACATGTGATCCAGCAAGGTGACCTTTTCTCGGATTCCCTTGCCTGCCTTTCTCTGGTTTTTTTCTTCTGTGTGGTTTCTCTGTCATTTAGTTGGGGCTCCTTTATTAATTTCATCGTACTGCTTCCTGCCTTTTTCATCTCTTTCTCTTCCCCTCCAGGGCAGGTGAGAAGCAGCAGCATTGAAGGGGGGGAGGGACCCATGTAACAAAAGCTTTTCCCCAGCACAGCCCTGCTGTACTGCTCCGTGTGGGGAAGCAAAGGACTTTCCCAGGACTGGTTCTCATTGCTGGAGAAGAGGCAGGTTATCTGAGCCAAGAAAAACCAGGCTATTGCCCAACCACAGCCTGCAGTTCCCAACGTAAGGGCTGGGTTGAGAGCACCTCTAGGTGTGGTTGTGAAACTGGCAGTAAAAGGTACTTGATCAAAACCAGAAAGGATGTGAGAACTGCTGGGATTGCCTCTGCTTCTTTTTATTATCATTTCCCAAGGAGCTGTGACTCCACCGTGAAACTGAAAGAGGAGATTTTCTGGTTATTTATAAGAACATTTCAGACTCAGAAGTTAAGTGTTGGTATGGAGGTGGGATAAATCATCACTCCTTTGTGCAAGTCTGTGAGGCAGTGCTGGTCTCTTGGAGCTTTGGCAGCTCAGGATCACTAAAACAGCTGACCTGCTAGTCACAGCATCCCAGAGTGCCAGGGTGGAAGGGACCTCAAGGATCCCCTGCTCCAACCCTGCTGATATTATTGTTTATCTGAGATCTCTCAGCACCCCAGAGAGCTGAGACTTCAAACTTTCCAAAGTGGGGGAATCCCCCCCTTCCCCTGGGAGACCATTCCAAGGTCTGACTGTCCTCATGGGGAAAAATTTCCCTCTTGTGTCCCATGGGAATCTCCCCAGGAGCACCTTGTGCCCATTGCCCCTTGTCCTGTCCAGGTGACTCCTTGTGACCAGGCAGTCTCCAGCTGATTTGTAGCCCCCTTTAAGTTCTGGAACATCAGCATAAGGTCTCCCCTCAGCCTTCCCTTCTCAAGGCTGAACAGACCCAGTTCATAGGAGATGGCAGTGCTTTTCTAAGGGGTAGCAAACAAGTTAGCTTGTCTCTCTTGCATCCCTCCTGCTTCTCTTTCCCTGCTGTAGTGACTTAGCTCTGCTTTCCTCTTGTCCCATCAGCTCAGTGCCTGCAGGGATGGCAGTCCTGCAGTGTCAGCATCACCAGGCTGGGGCTGCCTGCAGCTCTGTCATTACTGCTGCCTGCATGTTAAAAGGGTGAGCAGGGCAGGCTCCTGCTGCCTCCCTGCCTCTGGCCTGCCTTCCCCAGCACAAGCCACAGTGCTGATGGGGCAGGGACTTCACCCTCCTGGCAGAGCTCCCCTGCAGACACTTCTGAAGATCCTTCTGGACCCCATCCCAACGGGGCGTACCCCACCTGGGCCAACCCTCACAGCCCAGTTGGTGCTCTACCACCCCAGCTGGACACACCAGACCTTTTGCAAAGCCTTTTGCTGTGGCTTCTTAGCACCAATCACGAAAACTTTTGCTCCTTCTGTCTGTCTTGTTTTGGGAGTGTGACCCTCAGAGACCGGGGGACTGGGAAGGATGAATTTGGCTGCCAATTCTCATTCTGTTCTGTGCTGTTTACTTCTCCACCTAAGCATGAACCTGCGTAGGTCAATACAGCTGGATCTGTTATGTTGGTACAACCACAGCAAATGGCATCTTGCTGTGAAGCAGTCCCAGCCTGCCCCAGGCCACGGGCAGCAACCTGGAAATGGTGCTGTCGGTATGTTTGTTTGCATCCTGCTTTTGTCTCATGCTCAGTCCCTGGGAAGACTCCCCACATCCCCATGCAGTGACTGTGTATGTTTCTGTTGTTGAATGTGGTGGCAGAGCTGATGACAGGTGGATCAGAACAGCATTTTGTCAGCCTGAATGGCAGGTGGGCACACAGACGAGTCCTGTCCTCCCTTCATTTGCATGTGTGATTAGATGAAGTGCATAATATTTGCTCCTTTTCTGTTGGTTTGTTTATTCCAGGGCTGGCTATGAGATTCAGTACTTAGCTGAAGTGGTAGAGACTGCAGAGAGCTCTGTTTTCCAGACCCAACACTGGACTTGTGATCTTGTGGCTTCAGTTCTAGAGAACAATCTGCTTTGCTTTCACAGATGCAGAGCTGACCACAGTGGCACTGAGTATTTTCTTCCAACAGGAGTAAGGACTTAGGATACCAGGTGTGGAGCAGCCTTGCTCTGTACCAACATTGTATCTTATAATTTCACCTTAACCTTACAAAATGTCAGGACATCTTCCTCTTCTGCCTGCTGGCTCACCATCCTTCGTGCAAACTGCACTGAGGTATTTTGTAGGGGTTGGGAGTGGATTGAGGGCAGGGGCTCATTTTCAGTGCCTGCTGCTCACCTGTTAAATGGTCACTCTTTCAGTGCTCCCTTGGCATGGAGTCATTAATTACTTCGTGATTCCTGAGGACTTCACCGTTCATGTGATTACTTTTCTTGGGGTCCAAGTGTTTGGGAATTAAAATACAACTTGGCTTGACTTTTCAGAAATAATTCATATCTATGGTAGTCCCAAGAAAATCATCATGAGATGCAGCCTAGACAATACTGAATCTAGTAATTTTTATTTAGATAGCTACACTTCTAGGTGTTTTACCTAACTCTAGATTAAGTCATTCTCTACCACTTAGAAATCCAAGTGTTTCTGGATTTTTGTTATTTAGTGTGTTACGTGTGAATTCCTCTACTTGGCTTCCAGTGTAAGTAAACCACAGTATAAGTAAACCCCAGTTTATTTCTGTGATGGAAGCTAAGGAAGTCAATTGTATGACAGCAGAGCGTGACTGATACCATGGTGCCACAGCATTGTGAGGTTTTGAGAGTTAAAAAAAATGAAGGTTAATCCAAGTGTGCCTTTACACCTGTGGCAAATGTATTTTCATTGCAGGAAGTGGTAAAATGCCTCAGAGACAACTAATAACAGCATGGAGCAGACAGAGTCATTGCTCTGCAGCCTCAGAGTGAGCATCAAGAGCACCTGCCACCTCTGTGTTCCTCTTTGTCACAAACAGGCAGCCCACAGGATTCCTGGGTTTGGGAGGGACTTAAATGAGTGCTGAGACAGAGCAAGAAGACTTTCCTAAGGGTGTTCATAGGATCACAAATTAAGTCATTTCATCAGCATCTTGAAAATGTCTCGGACCAAGTTCATTGCTGGCGAGCAGAGCAGAGTCCTGTGTTCCAGTGGGTCCGTGCTGTTGGTGACACATCAGATCTCTTTATAAGTACATACTTGGCCTACAAAGATGGTGATGATCATCTGCAGGTCTGAATCGACCTTTGCAAGCTTAGAGGTTTTCACTTCTCTGTGGTTTGTAGCTGCTCTGTGCTCCCACTACTAAATTATTTGCAGTTGAAGTTCCCTTTTTGGTTTTATTGGTTTGTGTAGTGGTTACTTGTGAAGCAGCATGTGAAAGTTGATTTATTCTACTTACCAAGACTTTGGGGGATTCCAAGTGTATTTTGGCACCAAACCTATTAAATTCAGGCAAGCTTCTGGCACTTGTCTTTCCCCTATTGATTAAGTAACAATTCTTCCTTCTGGAAACAAATTCCAGTTGACTTGAGCCCTGGTCACAGAGGTGGGGTCTGTGTATATGTGGGGCAACTGAGATTGCAGCTCCCACATTTTGACAGAATTAAATCTGGAGCAGAAACTTCACACTCATGACCCCTTTTGAAGCATTTTTCTTTGTTTTCCCTCATACCATTCAGAACTTTAGCCTCTAATTTTGGTGACTTCATCGTGACCCCCCACGTCTGGTGATCAGGGTGCTGAGATCCTGCCAAAAGCTACAGACAGGGTGGGGACCTTGTCATCAGGAGCTTACATCAGAGTTGTGCAAACTGCATTTAACTGCAAATTGCTAAGTGATAAGAGTCAGTGCTCCTTACTTGCTCCTAAATTAGATTATACACCTCTTAGTGAGTTGGATGGAGGGGGCAGAAGAGATGGCAGCTGCAGAAACATTCTTAGAAAGCAGAACTCTCAGAGCAAACCAGGAGTGCATGTTACCTGTGGAACATGACAGTGTGTATGATGAACATGAAACTGAGCCCACGGAAGCTGTGAGGCAGTGGGGAAGATGGTAATATTATGCAGGTTACAGTTTTGGAAGATTTCAGCAGCAGGACAGAGGCTGTGGACTGGCAGAGGGTTTATAAGAGGCAGCTTTGCTCCTGGGCAGCTGCAACCTGGAGCAGTTGGAGGCTGGGTACTGCCTTTGGTAGGGCAGTTTGCAGACCCCTGTCTTTCCTCAACCTGAAGATGTTATTAAGGCAAAGCCATAAGGATGGGACATATTTTCTGTACTCTTCTGGCTCTGCCTTTCTCTGGGCTTTGTCAGTAATTCAGTGTGAATTACCTCCCATCAGAACAGTGAGATCAGCTGGAAGGCACCCTCCATTAAGTGCTGGGCTACTGAGTTGCACATAAGACTGCAAGCAAAACCTCCATTTGTTTATTAAAGTTAGAGCATTAAAGTAGAAGTGACCACTGACCTAGAAACAGGGCAGCTGCATCCCTGGCAGTCACCACAGCAGCCTCTTGGTGACCTAGTTTCTCCCAGCACTCAGCATCCTGCTGCACAAGCCTGAATCTTCCCTAGTAAACTAATCAACACATACTTCTGACTGCTGAGGTTTTGGAGAGGTTGCAAATGAAGTGGTAAAATAGGAGGAACCCTGAGGCTTGTAACTGCTTGGAAAAATCTGGCTCTAGATAAAGCCCCCAAGGCAAGAATTGTGAAATTACTTGAAGTGTCTGAGCAGCTGCTTCAGATTTGAATGACCAAGTCCCAGTTTTCAGGTATAGCCCAAATTGCACAGGACCTATTAAACTTGTGGACACCCAATGTTTCTGGATGTTTTGGGAAGGTGACCTTGTATCTGCTGTTTAATCCCAGAGCTGCTGTGCAGTTTGCTCTTCCAACAGCAGGAATATTACAAGGGGGGTTGCTGGAGACTTTTAGGATGCAAACCCAGCAAAAAAACTAATGTGATTTTCAGCCTTTGGGGCTGTTTCTCAGTGTTTGATCCCACTTAGGCTGTGGAGTGTGGAGTAGAGCAGAAATTGATACCCTGCCTGCTATGCAAGCCCTGTCTGCCTGGACACCATGGCTCTGATTCCCATCCTGCATCTTTGTGAGGCTTGCTAACAGCCTTCCAGTTTACACACAGCTATTAGCCTGACCTTATCTCTGTGGTTAACAATATAAAACGTTAGACATGCACTTGGGCAGCCCCTGAAGAAGCTTTCCAACCCAACTGCCACAGGCCAGCTTAGAAAGTAATAAATGGAAGCTTCTCTCTCCTTGAAAGCACAAGTTGCTTAAATGACCTTTTTTTTTGCTTTCCCATTTTTTGTTTATGCAGAGCAACAGTGACATCCCTTGGCCTTTTCAGCTCATCAGAAGTACTGTACACACCACACATGTTTACTCAAGGTGCACAGTTTCTCACTTCAATAGCAACTGCTTGCTCTCCAAACCTGTTTGCATCCTCATTTCAAATACTGACTCTTTGTTCCTGCCAGGACGCTTTAAACTCTTTTTGAAGAGGTATGCTTAGGATTCCCTTTTCATGAGAGATACTAAGGCAGATAGAGGCAAAGCTGCAGCTATCCTGGAAGGAGACTTGTGGCAGCTCAGAGCAGCTCAGAGCTTTCTGCCTGTGCCTTGCACATGAGAGATTATAAATTGCTGAATTCTTTGAATAATTTTCAGGACTTTTGAGTTAACCCAGGCAGAAAAAAAAAAAAAAAGTTAAACCAATTTTGCTTCAGTTGTTTTCTGGTGCTAATTGCATTTCCAAAAATAAAAATTGGTTTGATTTTAATAGCTGCATCCTCTCTTGAAGACAGGAGAGTTTAGGAGGACCACAGAAGAGAGAAGTGGGAGAGACTGGGACATGCAGTGGTGGGACTGCTGGCTAGAGGGTGAATGAGGAGTTGAAGTCTGAATTAGATAGAAGATTCAGTGACAAGAAGCAGGACAAAACAAATTATGCACCTGAGAGGCAGATCTGGAGGATTCTGGTTTCATTCCAAAGAGCCTGAAAACAGTTCAATTTATTTTAACCTTGTAAGTAAATCAGTGGAGGCTTCCTGCAGACATTTCATTGAACAGAACCAGTATCTGTAGTAAATTTTTGACCAGCTATATCTTACAATCTCATGTCAAGGTCAAACAACATGTGTCTTGGAGGGAGTCTCTCTGAGAAGGAGGACTGAGCTCTCAAGCAAGCCCAGTGCAGCTTTGGGGTTTGTATCTGCCATGGGGTGCATGTGACTAAGGCAACTGGAACTTTACCCAGCACAGGAGTTTTCCCTTCCAGCATCGCCAGAGATAGAGGAAAAAAGAAGTTAATCTGACTGATGGCATCTGATTTGGAGTCTAGTTCCTAGCTCTTAATTAGAAAGGAGCCTGTGAGTGCTGTGGCTGCTGGAGCAGTCATACCTGGGGAGCTGGAGGTGCTCAGCCTGTGTCCTTCCATTCATTTCAGCAGCTTTGGATCAGGCATCACGTCCACAGCACCTGAGAAGGGATCTTCCCTTTATTCATTCATTTCCAGTGGGAGAGCTCAGGAGACATTTCCAGGTGATGCTCTCTATGGGAAAATTTCAAACTGCACTTTGTGGGCACAGGAGGGAAAGTTATGAGGAAGCTTTGCCTCGTGTCCCTCCAAACTGCAGCCTGCTGGGAATGCTCTCCTCCAGCTTAGCCCTTACAGTGACTTGCCTGTGCCTGCATGTCTCTTGAATTGCCACTTCACATGGGCTCTTTCTGCTGGATATTTCTGTTATCTCTGACCTTGATCCAGTCTGTTCCCTACTGACACCCCATCTTCTCCCTGCCTGACTCCGGGCAGCTCTCTGCAGAGATTCACTGATGCTTTCCCTCCTCTCCAGGGATGCAGGTCAGTAGCTAATGCCAGTGCTTTCATGGACCGAAAGGAGAGCACATCACTGGTTTTTTCAGCTCTCTGAGTGATCCTCGGGCTGGTTTCTGTGCCACACAGCCTGGGGGTGGGCAGGGGCTGATGTCCCCCAGCACCACCGCACAGGAGCTCCCCTTTGCCATGCCCGGGGTGTTCCTTCTCTCCCTCCTGCAGGCTGTGCTTTCCCAGGGAGTGCCTGCCAGTCGGCTCAAGTTTCCTTGCCCAGACCTTGTATACCCTGAGCAGGATCGTGGCCCCAGCACCGGATAAAATCCTGCCCTTTGCCCGCCCCGAGGGACAGCATCATTGTGCTGACAGATATTTGCCCGGCAGCTCTGAGCCCAGCCCCATCCATCCCCTCCCCTGCCTGGCTCCTGGCACTGCTCAGAGATCTGAGGGGGGTGATGCTGCCCTGCAGAAAGCCAGCGGCATGGCCAGAGGGTAAGGCCAGCATCCCTGCCCTGCATCCCTGCCCTGCATCCCTGCCCTGCATCCCTGGGGAATGCCACACTGCTCCTGGGGCTGCTCTGCAGACTGCACAAGTGCTGAAGCCAGGGCCTGAGCCTCTGCCACACTCTGCTTGTTATTAATTCTGTCAGTACCGAAAAGCTGGGAACAGGGGCAGTTCATTCGGTGAGACACTCTGTTCACAGCAAATTTTTCAGCCGTGTTTCTTAAGAATCTGAGAAGTGCAAAATAAAAATGGGGCTGAGCATGTAAGCTGGAGCACTCTGACCAGAGATGCCTGAAGGCAGTAGACTTTCATCAGTTTCTTGGGTCTTCTGTTGAGTATCTGAGTGAAAGACTCCTGGATATTTGCAAAGTTCTTTTTTACTGTGATATCTGTACTAGCTAAAGAACAGACAAGATGTTATTTCTCAGATTTCAGAAGTTACTTTATCTCTTGTTCTGCGTTTAAGGAAAAGTGTGTTGGTTTTAAAGGTGGTAATTAGAATTAAGATATGTGCCTGTGATTGATTTCTAAGCAGGGGTGTATAAATTAGAATAAAATAGCCAGCCTGGTGCCTTGAGACATTTTAAGTCACTGAGTGAAGTCCACCTTAGAAAAGACAAATTTATCCTACTCAAACAGATATTGTTCTGTAGGTTGAAAACCCTAACCAAAAATAAAGGAATTATTTGTTTTTAAAGAACAAATAGCCATTCCTGATGCTCCAAGAATTGTTTCACCAAAGAAGGAATGGCAGAAACCAAACCCATAAAGTTGCATGCTTTCTTATGAGTGCTTTGGAGCAAGCCATTACCCAATCTGTCAGAAACAGCTTCATGAAGCCCACAGGCAATTTCAGGTTTTCAGTGCTAGTAATACATACTCCTAGAAGTGCCTCTTGTGGCGTGATTGAAAACAATCTTTAAAACCCCTCCTAAAGTCTAACACTAATTCTAGTGTGCTGAGCTAGGAATTAAGACTTCTGTTCCCATTCTGTCAAGGTGGAAGGGAAAATACCATATTTGTGCTCCAGAGCATGCTTAGCCCCAGTCTTGCCCATAAAGTACAGATGATTTGCGGGGGGAGGGGGGGAAATCCAAATGCCTTTTGGTAGACCAAAAGGTGGCTTTCTTTCCTGAGAAAATCCTGACATCTCATTGAGAAAGACAGCACCAGCCGTGGGGCAGACTGGAGCAGGCAGTGCTGTACCTGTGAGCCCTGCATTCCTGCAGCCTTTTTGGTGCAGACAGGCAGGGTTAGCACTCTCCAGACTGCTTGTAGCTGCAATGAAAGGAAAGCTTTCTTTCCCCTTGCTGAGAACCCAGGGCTGGTGCTCTCCTATCACACAGGGGCTGTGTTCTGTCTGCTGGTCCCTAATGAGTAACATCCTGTGCTGATTACTGGTGTCACCCAGCACTGCCCAGGCAGGGACCTTGTTTGGCTTGTGCTGCTACACCAGACTGGCAAAATGCAGTAGACTTGAGGCAGCAAGGAAGCCTTAATTTAGAAAATTACCTCTAATGTGGCATTCTGCTAGGAGCTGTGTTAAGCCTTGCACAGGTATCTAAGGTGGCACGATGGGTCCCTGCCATGGGCAGCCTGGGCTGGTGGGAGGTGTCCCTGCACATGCAGGGGGGGTGAATCTTGATGATCTTTAAGGTCCCTTCCAACCCAAACCATTCCATGATTCTCTGATTTGTGGCTTTCCTGTAGCAAAGGGGAACTGAACAGAGGCTGAGAAAACTGGGTTTGTTCAGCCTTGGGAAGAAAAGGCTTAGGGGGCATCTTATTACCATGTCCCAGTACTTAAAGGGGACTACACTTTGGGAAGTTTGAAGTCTCAGCTCTCTGGGGTGCTGAGAGATCTCAGATAAACAATAATATCAGCAGGGTTGGAGCAGGGGATCCTTGAGGTCCCTTCCAACCTGGCACTCTGGGATGCTGTGATTTTCTCCTATGCTGAGCTCCCATTGCTTCTGTGCTCTCACATGCAGGACCTGTTTGCATATTTTCATCAAATAATGCTTTATTACTGTCCTGGAAGAAGTAAGGCATAATTAAAAAAAAAAAAGAGGGAGAAGATCTTCTGAACCTGCTGCTCTCAGATCTCTCCCATAAGGACAGTTCCAAGCGCGTGAGAAGTTTCCTACTCTGAGATTTATTTACTTCTGAAAGAAAAGCTACCTTCATCTCATTATTTTATTTTCAATACAGGTTTTAATTTGGTGAGAAAATATCTTCCCTATAAAGAACCCATTCTGCCTCATTAACTCCTATAAAAGCATCCCCCCCCAAGCTTGAAATGTTAAAAGAAGCATAAATTAAGGCTAAGTTTGTTGTTTGCCGCTTTAATCAACAAACAACCTTAAAAGAGACCCACAAAAGGTTCAGTAAACTAAATTTATTAGTTAGCAGGAAAACAGGCCTTCAGCTGCAGCCCCCTCCCCTTCCCAGCCCCCTGACTTTGGAGGGGGGTGGATTTTCAGTGACTGGTTTTGTTTACAGTGCCTTACTCTCTTCAGCAGGTTGCTGTGGTCCCATGCATCTCTGTCAGACTTTTGTGATGCAGCTGAACAGAAGTGACTTGGGATAGAGTCTGTTAATTAGGTCTTCCAAGCCTCCTCCTTTTTTCCTGAGCTATACAAATGTCCTTTTTCCCTCTTCCCTAAATCTACTTGTCAGTAGCTCAGAAGGTAAAAGAGGAGGTTTTTCACAGCAAGAGAAAACTGCTGTTCTCTCTGCCTTCTTTTCACCTCTCCAGGATGCTGGAGGAAAAGCAGATGCACATCTATTTTCTGCTCTTTACCTCTCCTTGATGTGTTTAAGAAGCCTTCCTCTATTTCCTCTTTATGCTATCATCATTACCATCATTTATATCTCAGGGATAACTCCACTCACAGAGTAGTGCTGACAGTCACAGCAGTTCCAAAAACTGGGAGAAATCTGGAAAGTTTCAGTGAAGAGAAGACAGTTGAATAAAGACATTAGGAATTAACTTTCCTGAGCCAGCACATGTGAATATGTAATTTCTTTCTGAATCCCCCTTGACATGCAGTGAGCTTCCTTACTCTCTTGCATTCATTTAATTTTAATCTTTCAGTGATTTTATTTGGGAGAAGTTTCTGTGAGAAAATTAAATAGTGGATTTTGTTGCTACCTTGCTGCTTCATTTTTTTCACAGCTATCTTAACTTCACTCTGAGATATGTAGTGTAGGAAAGATCCAAGAAAAATCACTTCTGCTTACTGGAAAAAAATAACCTTGACCCATTGGAGAGCGGTTTCTGATACTCATCTGAACACCTCCTCACCTTCCAGGAGTGAATTTGAATTGGAGATCACCCCAGCTGAGGAGTTTCGCTCAACTGCCCCTAGCTTTATGGGCTTGGATTCAAGCAGTCCTGGCTCTGAACAACCCATGGTTCAATTTGCAAACTGGAAAGGCAACCGAGCACGTTTTGCTAAACCTGCACCTCCCCTGGAGCTTGGCTCTCCTCTCTGATTGATAGCCCCAGCTCCAGCCTCTCCTCTCTCTGACTTTCCATGGTCTGTGGGCAGGTCAGCATTGCAAACAGCTCCTCAAAGGAAGCCATCCTTTTTCAATAGGGCCCATGGCTTATTTCAAAATCTAATTTCCTCTGTCCATCCCACGCCTTCCCTTCCTCCACCAGCAAACCTGCCACAGGTCTCACGTTTCACACCAGCTGCCTGAGCAAATGCACAAATGGGTCCAAATTTCCTGTAGCCTGGTATCTGCCTTGGCCAGCAAGCCAGGAACATAAATTACAGGCACAAGACAGTTCCCTTTTGGAGCATTTGACATTATCCTTTCATCTTTCAAGTAAGATCTGCTTTCCATTTCTGTGCACCAGCTGGAGCTCAGCTCTGTGTCCAGCAGCTCATGGTGTGAGAATTGGGAGATGGGGAGGGAGGGGAGTGTGGGATGAGAGAGAACACAGGGATCTGGTGCTCAGTGCCATGTCAGTGCCATGCCAGTGCCATGCCACTGCTCCAGTGCCATTGTCAGGGCAGGAGATAGCACAGTTTTATTTAAACAGGAAGAAAGCAGTTTTCTCAGTTACCCACTGCCCTGGGAGCACACTGTTCATTGAGACAGGCAGCACCTGGCATCCAGGTTCATGTTCTCTGTGATATACTTGGGCTTTGTCATCCTGCCAGTTAGCTTATATGTGGCTGAGAACCTGGGTCTGTTCAGCCTTGAGAAGGGAAGGCTCAGGGGAGACCTTATGCTGATGTTCCAGAACTTAAAGGGGGCTACAAATCAGCTGGAGACTCCCTGGTCACAAGGAGTCACCTGGACAGGACAAGGGGCAATGGGCACAAGGTGCTCCTGGGGAGATTCCCATGGGACACAAGAGGGAAATTTTTCCCCATGAGGACAGTCAGACCTTGGAATGGTCTCCCAGGGGAAGGGGTGGATTCCCCCACTTTGGGAAGTTTGAAGTCTCAGCTCTCTGGGGTGCTGAGAGATCTCAGATAAACAATAATATCAGCAGGGTTGGAGCAGGGGATCCTTGAGGTCTCTTCCAACCTGGCACTCTGGGATTCTATGATATCTATCTTTAATTTGCTGTTGGTCCTCTGATGGTCTCATACTTATTTGCCTTTGTATTTTTGACTGTTCATTTGCGGGTATTGAGTTTTGTTTTGGGTTTTTTTGTGGTGACCAGAAAAAAAAGGAGAAAAAACTCCCAGGTGAATGTCTGAGTCCCTCGTTTCCCCACAGCACAATTATTCCTGTCATCTCTGGTGAAATACATGGGGAAGAGGAGGGGGTTATTCATGTGGGGTTATTCATGGCATCACATTGAAACTTCTGCTTGAGTTGTATCCTCTTACCACGTGCATGTGTTGATCTGCTAATATGCAGTGTTCCCAGCTGGAGGAAACATGCTGTGTTTATTCTTCTGACACCATTACCAAGTTCATCAGTGGCATGAACTGAAGCAGTTAATTGCTTGAATGCCTCCATGACCCTCAGAAAAGCCCCCAGTCTGCATTTGACAAGGTGTGCAGCTCCTGTTGCAGATGCTAGATTTTATTTCAAAGCGGCCACTGGCAGTGAACAAAAGGATGGCACACCAAGTGGGCTGCTGTAACCTGACCCCCAAAACATCACAGCCATGGTGGGACAGCTTCTCCCCGGAGCTCTGGTTGTGGTGGCTCCTGCAGCTAGTTTCTAACTGTGATTTGCAAGAATGGTGCAATGAGGTGGGGGAGGTTTTCATCTCACCCATTGAACACTTAATCAAATCCATCTCTGCTATGTTTCGTTCAGCTTCTCGTGGAGCTTGCATCAGGTGGGGGAAGCACACTGGAGAGTCCAGCTCTAGAAAGTCAGAGGACGTTCATGTTCCAAGGCAGTGAAAACCCCAGCAGGGCTGAGGAAAATCTGCTGTGTGGATGATTGGAGTTTGTTGAGGGAGACTGTAGGACTTCTACTGCTGTGCTTAAATAGGATTAAACTGCCATTGGAAGGAAACACCAACCAGGAAACCAAAATCCTGCAAAAAAATGTTGAAAACCCTCTGGAGGAACCTCTGAGTCCTCCCAGTGATGGTGCTGGGGTTCAGCACATTTCCCTCCAGCCTGGCTGGACCTGCAGAAGGGCCTGTGCATTTTAGAATGACATTGCTGTCTAACCCAAAAGAGAAGTCGTGTGGCTGACCCAGGAGGGATTCCAGGTGTGGACACTGCACCCCTTCTAGATGTGGCTGTCCCTCAGCCAGAGCTGCCTGCAGCACCTCAGCTCCCCAGGGGGATGTTTGCCCAACACATGACTGCTCAGTCTAGAAGGGAAGCTGTGGCCATCACTCCAGGGTGTCAGGGCTGGAAGCTGCGTTCAGGTTTTCCTTTTGTCTGCAGTGTGTGCTTGTTTTGATCCCTCCTGGTTCATTCCCACCAGGACTTGTTGCCTCAGGGTGAGTACCTGTGCTATCACAGGTTCATAATGCTTAAATAAATATCCCAAGGTTATGGGCAGCCTCAGGTTTATGCTACAGGTAGTAATTTTTTTGGTGGTTGTTTTTATCACAGAAGGACAAACGTTCATGAGCTTTTATGACTACATCCTAAAAAAGGACTTTGTTTCATTGCCTGGTAACTTCTGGGAAACTGTTTACCACTCGGTATCTCTCAGAGTTGCTGGCCAAGATGCAAAGTACACTTGAAGTGTTTAAAATCTCAACAAAACCATCTGGACTCATTTAATGAATAAAATAATTGTGGGTCCATCTGGCTCCTAGTGGAATGATCCAGAACAGGTGATGTACACTGCATAGGCTGCTGTGGGAAAACACAGTTTCCCATGTAGCTTTCCAACCAGAGAGAGAAGTGACACTTGGGAGAGATGGCAGCAGAAGTCATGCAAGCAGGAGCTCTGCAGATCCTCCTGTTAGCTTGTGGATAATGGCAATGGAGTTGTTTGGTTCAGGTCAGAAAGGGACCCTTGCCCGGAAAGGGAACTGAGGGCAGGCATCAGCTGAGTAATCTTTCCTCATCATTAGTACCAGGTCTTTCCAAAACCCGACCTTCCATGTCATAAGATAGCTGCTGAAATGATTAACTTGTCGTGGTGGTGTATCCCTGCAGCACAGGAATATGTTGTTGGTCCCTGCTGGAAACCTGGCTGTGGTGGCCGTGCTGTTACTGGACTCAAAGTCATCACAAAGCAGGGCTGTACCCAGGGGTGTGACAGCACACCAGGGATGCTACAGAGAAACACTTTTCAGTAGGAAACACAAGTGGAAAAACCCAGGAAATGCTGCTTCCTCTGCTCTGAGAGGTGCCTCTTCACAATGGGCTTAATAATTATGATTTACAGTTAATGCTTACTGCCTTTATATCATCACCTCTTCCACATCTCACATCCTGATTTATCACAGGTTCTGTGATTTATGCATCTTATTAAATGTTAAGCATTTTCAGCTGGTGGTTATGAGCTGGCAGGTGGAGAAAGAGATGCCAGCATGAAAAGTAGAGCTGCCTGAGCAGAATTTAACTTGGCATAGATGCACCCCTGCAAAAGGCTGTTAAGCCACTTTTTATTATTTTGGGGGAGGAGAATATTTTAGTTCAGATGAGACCGACAGGAACCACTTAAGCTAAGACAGAATAAGTTACTTATCAACTGAAATAAAACTTTCTGTGCAGCCTTTTATGATAGCCTAACGGTAGGTGAATCAACAGCTTCAGGGAAGCCTGTGCCTCTCTGTTGTGAAGAGCATCCCAGGGAACAGGATCCCTTCCACTCAAATTAAGGGCACATCCCTTTTCTCCACTCTGTAAAATAATAATTTCTCCCTAGGGAGACTTTTGGATGGCCCTTGGGTATTCCTGGGTAAAAGATCCACCATGGGCCAAATACTGCTGTTGTGAAGAGCATCTTTTCCAGCACCTCCTTCAGTCAGCTCTTTGGAATCAAAAGGTATTTTTCAGGGAATATGATCCTTGGACACCTTCCCCTTGGACCTGGCATATTGTCTCTGTTAAAGGCTGTAGTTTCAGAAGCAGGGATTGTAATTGCATCCATGTGCAACTCCAAAGAACAAGGGTGAACATGAAGCCACCTGTTTGGAGGAAACAGCTACTAGACAAAAAAAAACAAACCAACCCAATACAAGAGTCCTAAAGGGGGATACAGGGCAGAAAGGGAAAGGAAGATGTATAGGTATGAAAAGGGCAGGAAGGTGGTTGGCAAGTGGCAGGGAGGGAAAGCAGAAAAGTATTTCACCTGCAAAATCTGTCATCACTGGGAGGAAAGTGAAATCCTGCATTCTTCAGCCAGGAAAACTTCCACAACGGAAATTGTTCTGGCCACTTTAATTCCTAGACATAAACCAGCTCAGTAAGAGCACTGTCCTCATTTTACACCAGCCAAGATTAGAAGTTACATTAGAAATACAAATTCCTGCTTTAAACTGTAACTACTTCCCCTCTGCATAACACAAATCATTCCATAACTTGGAAGGGTTGGTTTTTGGGGGTTTTTTTTAGGTATTTGTGGCAAAGATGAGAAATGAGAAGGGTTTATTTATCTTGTCTCTGCCTGCCATGTTTCTTCATGAGATACAGCAGCCCAGTTTCAAGTAGGAGCTTTTAAATTAATTGAGTTTCTTACTGGGGCTGGTGAGGCTTTCTCTCCAGCGCAGCAGGGTTGGGATAGTGCAGGATCACTGTGCCATCAGAAGCACCCTCAGAGTAACCTAATGGCTCTGGTTTGTGGGATGGTGGCACTGGGATTTTAGGACAGGTCAGGGAAAGGATGGCAGTGCTGGGGAGGGAGCCCCAAGTTCTCTGAGCACCACCACCTGATGGGACCTCAGGCTGAGCCCATGGTGGTGGCACCCAGAGGAGCCATGCAGGGAGGGTACCCAGTGAGAACTGCTGATCTGCCCTGACATCTGGCCATCAAAAAACTCAAAGCAGCCTCAGCTGGTGCTGCTTCACTGAGAGCTGAGCCAGGTTTCAGCTCCATCTGGTGCAGGCTGTGGTGATCGGTGACAGGGCTGTGGTGACCAGTGACAGGGCTGTGGTGATCAGTGACAGGGCTGTGGTGACCGGTGACAGGGCTGTGGTGGTCGGTGACAGGGCTGTGGAGCTGCAGGAAGGTGCAGGCTGTGGTGGCCACTGGCCAGGACTGTGGTAAAGGGCAGGCTATGGTGGCTGGTGGCCAGTGGCCAGGCTGTGGTGAGGCTGTAGTGAAGCTGAGGCTGTTGTGTGGCTGAGGCTGTGTCTGAGGTGAGACTGTGGTAAGGCTATGTTTGTGGCTGTTGTGTGGCTGTGGTGTGGCTGAGGCTGAGGTGAAGCTGAGGTGAGGCTATGGTGAGGCAGTGTGTGTGGTGAGGCAGTGTGTGTGGTGAGGCAGTGGTGAGGCAGTGGTGAGGCAGTGTGTGTGGTGAGGCAGTGGTGAGGCAGTGGTGAGGCAGTGTGTGTGGTGAGGCAGTGGTGAGGCAGTGGTGAGGCAGTGTGTGTGGTGAGGCAGTGGTGAGGCAGTGTGTGTGGTGAGGCAGTGGTGAGGCAGTGGTGAGGCAGTGTATCTGTGCCACGGCCCATGCCGCGGTGGTTGTGCCGAGCCGCGGGCTGCCCCTCGGCCTGGCTTCCTCAGGCGGGTGCTGAGGGGAGGCGGGAAGCGAGGGGGCCGTCCCCGCACCGACCCTTGGGGGAAGGCTCCGGGCTGCAGCCCTCCCTCCGGCCCCCGGCAAGGCCGCTTCTCCGGGCCGGCCCCGGGGCTCCGGCGGGGCGGTGCTGGGGGCGGGCTGCTCGCCCTGGCACCTGCCGGGGGCGGACGCAGCCGCAGCCGCTGCCGGGATCCGGCGCCCTCGCCTGAGGCTGCGGTCGCGGGGCCGCCGCCGGGAGCTACCGGAGCCCCGGGCACGGTGAGTGCGGGATCTGCCGGCGGGGAACCGGGGGACGGCGGGGGAGAGGGCGGCTGGGGGCGGTGTGGTGGACGGAGACCGAGTCCCGGTGAGGCCGAGGGCGGGCAGGGCAAGGCGGGTAACAAAGGGCGGTGGCCCCGGAGCCCGGCCGGTACCGGAGGAGCCTCCCCGGGGAGGGCGATGGAGGCGGCCCGGCCCGGCCCGGCCCGGCCCAGGGGCTGGCTTCGTGTTCGGTGTTTTTGGGAAGAAGGGCTGCAGGATCCCTCAGTGCTCGCAGGGATTCTCCAGGTGTGGTTTCAAACCCATCTTTGTGGGGTTTTTGGCACAGCTCTAGGACAGCATCATCCGGCTGCCTGCCTGCTGGGCGAGGGGTGCGGTGTTTGGGGGGTCCCTTTACAGCGCTTGCTCCCGGGGAAGTCTCCGGGTGTCTCAGGAGCAGGAGGTTCCCTCTGTGCCCCCACTCTGCGGCTGTTGCTGTGTTCTGAGTGAGATACTGGGCCAGAAGCAAAGAACTTTTCTCACCCGGCTGGGGTGACCCACTGACTCCTTAAAATGGTTAAGCACACAGTTGTATTCAGATGTAACATTATCAGACAGCATCTATGGACATCTAGGAGGAATGTGACCGACAGACCTTGTTTGCCTTCACTCCAAATTTCTGCTTAGTTTCTTCTGTCCCACAGAAGATCCACGAGTCCATTTCTCTCATTCCCTGCTATAAAGCCTTCTAAAGACTGACCTGCATATTCTGTCTATATGTAGCCTTAAATTTTCTATCCATTCCGTGCTCCCTGCTCATGAAGTGACATCAACAGCACCCTTTGAAGCATGTGCATTTTTCACCCCAAACTTCAGTCATGTTTTGTCCTCTTTTACCCAGTGGGTGAGTCCCAGCAGCCTGGTGTATTTTCTCAGGTCTTGCAAGGTACTTGTCAAGGTTTTCCTTTTTTCCAACATGAACTATTAGGGAAAAAGCAATGTCCTAAAGCTCCTTTGACTAGGAGAGGTGAGGTTTGGCCAGTCCACACTTGGGATAGAGGTGCTCCTGCAGTTCTATAATATGGGGATTTAGAGGATTGAGAATTTGTTGGCCCATACTGAATGGTGCTTGGCACCCCTGGTTCTTAAATTGAAGAAGGGAAGTTCAGTGCGACTGAAATAAGGATTACTGGAATTTTTCTGGGAAAGTTGAGGCTGTCATTTAATAATCACTGAGGCTTTTCTTCCAGAGATCAGCAGGCCAGGAGTTTAGGTATAAAACATTGCTTGGAAGGCAGTGGCTGCATGCAGCCAGGTCCAGCCTCCTTGGCATCACTCTGCAGAGAGTGGGAGTCCTGCTTCTGGGTGACAGGCAAGCTGTGATTCTGCAGCAGCCAACAGCCTCATCTGATGTCCCTGTGTTCAGTAGGTGGCAAAGAAGCAGAGTCTAGATTTTTAATGAAAATAGTGGTGTGATGTAAAGCCCTTCTCCTGCGGCCTGGCAGGAGTCCAGCTCCTGGCAGCAATGGGAGAAAAACCATGCTTCTTGGAGTAAGATGTAATCAGCACTGATGAGCAGATGGACTCAGGAAGGGTGCTGAGGGAGCAGCAGTGACAGGGAAAACATCCTTTATGTGTTTGTGTGGTTAGGGAGGACCCTACTTTAATGGGGAGCCTGCTGGATCAGCAATCATCCTTTACCCCTGTGTTTGCAGAGCATCTGGCACAGTGGGGCCTGGTCCATTCCTGGGCTTCCTCACCTCAGGGGCAGTATCAGTGGCAGATATGACATCAAATGGGGTATTTTATAATGCCACCCTTCCCTAGCCCTGTGTGATTCCCACCAGAATTCCTAGCCTGGCTAACTAACGTTTGTTTAGACAAAGTTACTGGGGCTGGCACTGTTTGGTAACTGTGGCTCAGTGGTCTTTGGACATCCAGTTGGACACCACAGTACTTCTGCTTCTGGAATGGTGTTAGGGGTGTAGGGAAAAGGGTAAAGGCTGCACCCCTGTTTTGGAGGCCCCAGTTCAACACACACTCAATTTTAAATCTGGGGTATGCTGTCTTGACTCTCAGCAGGGGTTACAGCAGAGCTAACGTGATGAGTTCTCAGTGCTGTCAGTGTCAAGCTGACTTTAATGGGTGTGACAGGAGAGAATGGCTTCTGGTCAGCCAGATCAGGCCTGCTGTAGCTGTAACACCAGCATATCAGATGCTCAGGATGCTGGGAAGAAAAACCTGTTACCAAAGTGGAAATGGAATGATGCCCATTTTTGCTCCCATAGACCTAGCCCCAAATCTGTGACAGTTCAGACATTTGAAATTAAGTACTAATTGCCCATTACAAATGCTTATTCATCAGTGTCCCCAAGTGGAAGGTTGTTTGTGCTCTGGATTCCTGTAAGAGTGCAGTAGGGAGTCTTGAGTCTGGCCACACACAAAGACCACCTTTATATCAGCAGGCATACAAGCAAGCTGCACAGTGGGGATAAAGTGTATTGCCCTGAATGAACAATTCCTAGAGCTGGGCTAAACTCCTGTAAACCAGGGCAGGGACAATGAGAGTGTTTCCCTAATTCTTGTACCAGTTTTAGACAAGCCCTGACTCTGCTCCAGAAGAAGGATTTCACAGCCTCCTCTGCCCCAGCCATCCCCACAGCCTCCAGCACCGTCCCTCTCCTTGACAGTGACAATCAAACAGAGGGTGGTCACCCCTCTCCTGTCACCACAGGGTCCTCTCTCTTGTGGGTGCAACAGAGATGTCCCCTGAGGGACATTTTTCCTGAGGTGGCTGTGAACTGTTGATTTGCATGCACACCTTGGTGAGCACTTCCCTTTTCTGATCAAGGGCAGTGTTGAAAAGAGATGATGCACTCCAAAAAAGCCAAAGTTGCAAAGGGGTATAAATGTATACAACTTTTTGATACCCAAGTGGAAAGAAGAGACACTTCAGAGGAGACTGTGTATGTTGGAGGTGGTGTTGTAAGGGGGTGATTTTCACTCTGCTTGGCCAAGTTTAAGTGGAGTGAAAGCTGGGCTGGCTGTGATGTGATGCAGCCTTGCTTGCATTCAGCTTCTCTAATGCTTTGCATTCTACCAGTGCTTCAATTAGTGTCACTTTCCTTTGGGTTTGAAGAAACCTGACACGTTTCAATCCTCAGTTGTTCTGGATGGGAGAGGGTTGGCTGTTCTTTTGATGGAGCAGCAACTGCTGTGTTCTAGTGGTAGGGAGAAGGATCAGAAGGGTGGGGTTGTGCCTTTGAAAGAGGAATCTGACCAAAATGAACCCAAGCCACTGCACCCTGGTTGGATTTCATCATGTTGTGACTTCAGAATGCCTTCAGCATCCTAGCAACTAGGGCAAAAATTTGAGA
Organism: Phaethornis superciliosus; assembly: GCA_023637945.1. NCBI lineage: Eukaryota > Metazoa > Chordata > Aves > Apodiformes > Trochilidae > Phaethornis > Phaethornis superciliosus. The sequence continues at coordinate 2,039,883 of JAJQWJ010000005.1, forward strand.
AATGTCCCAGAGTTACAAGGAGACAGTTCCTTATGGATTATCAATGTAGCTGTTTTTAAAAATAATCTCCTCTTTACTATTCTTTACTATTCTTTCAGCAACTTAAAGCAGGTGCCAGAGAAAAGTATTTGGGCAGACAATAAAAATAGCTGGGCCAAGTGCTCCCCAGCAGTGACCTGATCCTCTCTGTGTGTTACAGAGGGTGCAGATTCCTTTGCAGTTACAGAGGCTCCAGGCTGGAGACAGACTCCATTTCAGACTAATTTAAGTGAAGTACGTGATGATAACTGGTGTCCAACACACAGAACAGCTACATCCCTGCAATATGGCTCCATCCAAATTGTGCTGGGGCAGCTTGGGTTTCCCTGGGTGGATGAGAGCAAATCTGTCCTGTAAGGCTTAGCTCTAAAGACTGAGCTACAGCCCTGATGGAAAGATCAGGCCTGGAGTGGGTTTTTCTTAGTGTTGTGTTTTCTTGTCTAGGCAGGGAAAAGGAAACCATAGTGCTCTGCAGCTCACAGGGTCTTTTTAAGCAGATTTCCCAGCATTTTCCCAGTGAAGGGTATATGTTGGTCCTGGCTGTTCCAGGCAGATTATTAGCAGGGGCAGAGGGCAAGGAATAGGGTTGCAAGCACTCAAAAGGCACGAGAACACACAGGGGTAAAAGAAGGCCTAGAAACGGTGCAGGAAGAAACCCAAAATTTTGCCTTTGTCCCAAGTGAGGGGCAAATATAAATCCAAATATCTTCCCTGAGCTACATCAGTTGAAAGACATGGCACCATCGCTGTGTTTCAGCCAAGGTGATGCAGAGGAAAGCTGGGTCTGCTGCTGGGCTCTGGCACCTCCAGCAGTGAAGCTGTGCTGCTTGCCTTCCCTGGGCTCTGAGCAGCCCCTGCAGCCCGGTGTATACCACCCCCCAGGGGCAGGAATGTTCCTCTGGGAGGAGGAGAAGCTGCAAGGTCTGAAGTGGCTCTTGCCTTGTGAAATCATCATTGGATTTGTTTGTCTTCTCTGCAGACATCTTTGGCCCCAAAGCTCTCTCCTGTGTGCTGATTTGGGTGCTTCATGTTCTGCAGCCCAGAGCTGGGATGGTGCTGCTCTGAGTCAGGGCAGAGAGCAGCCCACAAAGCTGCTCTGGAGCAGAGAGAGATGTGTGTTGAGAAGCAGACTGAAAGGAAAAGATTTGATGGGGCCTGGTGACTTTGTTGTGAAGGATGCCAAACCTTCCAAAGCTGGAAACCGTGCAGAGCAAAAAAGGAGCTTAGTTTCTCAGTGGCTAATGAGTAGTAAACTCATCTTGTTTCTGCCAAGGGTTTTGCTGGGGTGATGCTGTTTAATGTCATGTCCTTTCCCAAAGCTATCTCCTTCCTCTTCCATCTGACTGGGCTCAGTCTGACACCATTTATTAGGCTACTTGTCCCTGATTTGTGAAGAATAAATATTGACACTGATGGCTGCTTAATAGGATTTGGGTTTGCTCTTTGCACTGTGAAAGAGTTTGGCACTTCTGACTCAAGTGACAATTTGTGGTTGGGATTGGCTCCACTAAGACTTAATTTTGGAGTTGTTGTTTTTTGGTTTTGTTTTTTTTTTTTTTGTCTATGAGAGCAGTCACAACATGCCCTGTGTGTGAGGAGAAGCTGAGATTGGGGTCTGTATTGCTCCCCTTTTTCCTATGGGCATTCAGGGCAGAGCTATCCACCCTGTGGCTAGGGATCCCCTCATGTCCTAAAGGAAGGTGTTGCTTCCTTTGAGAGGGTGCTGGTGTTCACACTGGGGATCAGTGATTTTACATCTGAGCTTCCAAACAGCCTGCTGCTTGGCTGTGGAAGAGCACAAGTCAGGCTGCACTCAGCTCTGCAGTGGGTGATAGGCTCTCTGCTTCTTGCTTTCCAAATCCCCCAGTCCTGTGATGGAAAGAAACATGTTCAGGACTTCTTTCCTCTTAGCAGCCTAGCAGCCAGCATTTCTGTGCTCCACCTTGGGCACTCATTGAAAGTCCAAAAATCACAGAATGCTGAGGGGGCAGAGCTTTAGCTTGGGAACACTCCTCTCACTCCAGTGGCTTCATTTCCATGGGTTTTGCTGCCCGCGTTGATTGAGAGATGCATTTCTGGCTGAAGTTATACAAAAACTGTGTTACCTCTTCTGCAGGAGGATAGGAACCACATCAAACTCATTGTAGACTTTAACAAACTAAGGAGGTGATGAGCCAGGTTGTAACCCTGCTGTATTCAGCAGCCTTTGGTTTGCTCTCTGCTTACACCACCCTCTGTGGGTCCCTGGAAAGGCCCAGGCTGCTGCTGCCAGGCTATTTTTGTGCCTTCATTCAGTTGTTTCCCCTGAACCTGTCCAGGTAACGTGGTGTGGAAGGAGATATGATGAGCCAGTGAGAGCACTGCTTGCCTCAGAGGTGGATGGACAACTAGCAGGCATAGCTGGGTTCTGGCATAACCAGATTTTTCTTTTGCTTTTCTCTACAGCAGTCCCTGAGAGCTGCAGGTCTGTGAACTCTGTGCAGAACACTGCAGGTGCTGCAGGGACTGTGTTTTGTAAAGCAGCTGGCCAGATCCTTACCTCCCTACTCAATCTTGACTCATTTCTCACTTGAAGAAATTTCCTGCTGAAGTCCTGAGGAAGTAAACGGATGCTGTGTTGAGTAAGGGATTCAGGAATTTGTCTAGGAAGAGGTGGGAGGGTGAGATGGAGAAGCAGCTTGTAAGGAGCAGTTCCTAGTCTGGGAATTAGGCATTGCTACACCCATGAAGGTGCCTGAAAAATGCACTCCACCCCTCAAGCCACAGCAATTAAAGTCTGGGATAGCAGGAAACACTACACAAATATCAGGTGAGGGAGGACAACTTGGCTGTAGGTTTGTGTTGGTTCTTGGTGCTGCATGTTCACCAGGCCTGTGACAAATGTGAACATGAGGCTTTCTTCTGCCCCTCTGTGTAAGTACTTAGCTTGCCACCCAGTACCAACCACTGGGAGCAGTTTGTCACAGACCAGCTGACTTCAGCAACATCCATATTTTCAAAGGAAAAAGTTCTAGGGTAAAATTTCAGGACTTGTTCCTCCAAGTGCAATGGCATCTGCAGGCCAGGAAGAGAGATCCAGCTGTGGTGGAGGAAGAGATTAATGCCCTTGCTTGCTCATCACTGCCAGAGATCTCACCCATCTGCCACTGGAACAGTTTGTGTAAGCACTCCCTTAATCTTTAGCTTTAAACCATTTAAATTGCTGGTCTGAGCTGACCTAGTTTGGTTTGCCTTTAACACATTAGGAAGTGTTCACACAAACCACTGCACCAGCAGATCAGGTCTGGTCCCAGCTCCTATGTGCTGTTGGAAAAGGTCCTGGTGAGGACCAGTGTTGCCTTTCAGGTGGGGTCTGTGCCCCATGGCCAGGTCCCAGGTGGGCCACATCTTGCCTGACATCCAGATCCCTCCCTAGGACAGCCCTTCTGTGTCTGGGAAATGCCACTGTGCTGAAGGGTGAGTGTAAAAAGAGTCATTCTGGGAAAATATCTTCTGCTTATTAAATCTCTGTCTGTGAACAACAATTTATTCAGCGTGGAGGGCTTGTAGTCTTCTCCCATAGAACCTTTTGAATTTTTCTGATCCTCAGGTGGAGACCAGTCCTCTTTTCTAGGAGTATGACTTCTGCTTCCTTCCAACACTGCCTTTCTTTGTAGGAGCTGCCAGCCTTTCTTTTTTGTTTCATTTACACCTGTCCTTTACAGCCAGCTTGTGCTTTGTTATGTGTTATGTAAGGAAAGTTAAATGTTGGAATTCATACAGAATAACTTCTGATCATCATGATTCAGCTTTGGGATACCCCAGAACCTGTAAAGATAACATTGTTGTTTTACCTGTCCCTTAAAGAGACAGATGTGTTAATGATCTTTCTGCTTGCATGAGCTTTTCTTTTTGGGCACCTCTGACTAACAGACCTGATCAGTTCTGTACTTCAGAGAGGCTGAGGTGCAGAACCAACCTTTTATAGACAGATCTGAAAGGTTATTCCATGGACTAATGCCTCCTGGTCCTGAGCAGCCCATGGAGAGGGGTGATGTTCTGATTCCCCAGGCAAATCCCACAGCATCCCCAAAGGCCAGTGTGGCTTCTTAGCTCTGAAAACACTCAGGAGATTTTCAGTAATGGTCAAGATCAAGGCTATAGATAATCCTGTTAGTTCTGGGGTAGAACAGAGTGAAAATGCAATTTGTCTGTATTTTTACTGTTATTTTCACCTGTTTTCTAAAGGGTATAAATCTGAGTGCAAGATGCAGGGAAGCATTTCACTTACAAGCAGAGCCAGGGTGCAGGGCAGACTGCACTACACTTTTTTGTGGTGATTCCATCTGACAGAGCAAGGCAGTTGTGACCTCTCAGTTCTCACTTCTGGGCAGATGAGTTCTCCCCTGAGCAGGCAGAGTGCTGCTCGTGGCTGTCCTGACCTACACCAGCTGAAGATGAGTCTTTTACTTCCATTGAATTACATCCTGAATTACTGCTTTTCAGAATTAACCAAGATCCTAGAAAGGTTTGGGCCAGAGCATCCCAGGGCACAATCCCAGCCCCATGTGGGAACAGCAGGAGGCTGTACAGCTCCTGAGCATGATGGACAGAGGGCAATCAGACCACCAACAAGGTGGGTTTGTCACCTTGTGCAGAGACAACCAAAGCCCAGCTACGTGCAGAGTTGGTGCTGCAGCATGAATTATTACAGGAATTATTACTCCTATCATCAAAGGCATGAGCTGTCATGTAGCAGTGAATACCACCCCTGAGCAGGCAGGCAGTCTGGGTGCTACTGAGGCATGAACACTAAGCTCTAATTGACTCTAACCATAAACTTCTGTTACAAAAAAGGAGCCAGAAACTGAGCAGGGATAAAAGCTAATTTCTCAGCCCTGCAGGTTCTTCCTTCCAGCTAAGGTCCAGGTCTGGTTGGCAGGGTCAGGCAGGGAGCTGTGCCCTCTGAGGGTGGGCTGGGAGCAGAAGAAAAGCCTCAGTGCTCCAGGCCTGCCTGCACACTGCATTGAGATGTGCTGGCTGAGGGGGAACTGCTCATGCAAAGCAGGGGAAGGCCCACCTTGCAGAAAGCCTCCATGTAGGGTGCCTTGAAAAGGGTGGCAGTCTCTGGGTTGGAGGTCTGGGTGCAGTGGAATGCCTATTGTCAAACCTAAAGAGCAAAGCTAACAGCTACATATTGTGGGCCCAAATGCATCTGGCACCAACCAAAAATGTGCATGTGAGTGCCTTTCTAAGTATCCAGTAATCCTCCAAGGCAAAACGAGGATTAGGTCTCTCCCACAGACAAAGAGGGAGTTCATTTTCTCAAAGAACCCTGGGCCAAATGAAGTGAGGAACCCAACTGAATGGGAACTCTCCTTTTCAGATTTCTGCTTGCAAACAGGTACAGAGCTGGAGCAGCTTGATTGTGTGAGGCTATGCAAACATAACACAGCCAGATTGTGGGATTGAGGTCAGGGCAAATAAAACCCATCCAATCTCAGAGAAAAAAAAAAAAGGATATACAGAAAAACACAGGACAAGTGGGATGAGGTGGTATTGCATAGGCAAAATGTGGGCTCCGTTCTCATTTTTTGTGTGGCCCTGCAGGTGAGTGCTCACTGAAGTTCTTTAAGATGGAGTTGCATAAGTGAAGAGCCCTGCCAGAAGGAAAGCTGTGAGTCTGAATTAACTCCAAGTGCCTTCTTGGCCTCTGTGATTCTGTGCCCTGAAATGCCACGTGTTTGGCATGACCACACAGGAGCCTGAAAGTGCTGGGTGCTTGGATGGGACATCTCTCCATCTAAAATTTGCCATCCCTGTGGGCTTCAGCCTGCCTCTTCCCCATCTCAGGTGAGGGTGGCTTGAGATTTTACCAAGGAACTGAGAGACTTCTCAGCTGAAGCTGCAGTCCCGACTCCATGCCCTCCAAGGAAAAGTTTTGGTTCAATTTATCGGAATTTTTCCAGATATTTCCAGCTGGTCCTGGCTCTTTGTCTGGCCTGGGGGTCCCTTGAGCACAGACTCAGGAACCTGTGCAGATACTGCTGCTACCAGCAGCACCCCATGTGTGCTGTGCCCAGGAGAGGAGCTGGGCCTTGGTGCTCTGAACCTCAGGGCACTTCCACTCCAGCCAAAGGAGATTCTGTGACGGATATGTGGATTACAGGCTATTTCTGGAGCAGCCACAGGAGGTAACAAAATAAGAACTACATAAGCAATCCACTCTTCTCACCTCAGGAGGAGCAGGAGGATCTGCAGAGCAGCGTGGCCACAGGGAAGTGCAAGGTTGGTGCCCAGGATGAGTGTGGTCTCTGTGCCCTTCTGCAGCTCTGCCCTGGAGCCCTCTCCTGAACAGCACGGGGCAGGCAGGAAAGGCTCAGGGTTTGCCAAGAGATGGGGGGAAATTTCGTGGAGGCAGTGTTTTCATTCACAAGGAGACTTAATTCCAGTCATCAGCTACCCCGAGCTTGCCTGTCACCTGCAGGGTGAGGATAGCCAGAGGTGAAGCTGCTGAATTCTCCTTGTGTCAGGGGTGAGCTGGGGATCTCAGGCAGCCCTGTGACATGTGGGGTGCTGTAAGGACAAAACAGCACAGCCTTAACTCCTTCCTCACCCTCCTTGCCTGGCTGGGGGAGCTGAGTGCTTTGCTGCCACTTCTGATTCTTGTGTCCCTGCTCTGCTGTTGGCTGTGGTTGGGGAGGAGGGTTCCCTCTTATCTTCTGATTTAAAGGAAAAGGGAAATCGCAGGAAATGCCTAGAAATGGCTGTAGAACTTTGAAGAGGAGTTCCTTGCTTTAATCTCAAAGTCAGAAGCAGCGTGTGAGCACTTAATTTTCCAGGAAAGCTTTTCATCCTGATAGTGATTATTAATACTTCTGTTGATCCTGAATGACTTAAAAATCAGAATTTATGCTCCATCCTCCCTTCTAGGAATAACACCGGGCTTAGACCTAATGAGACATTAAAAACTACTAAACCTATTAACATTTGGAGGTTTGATCCTCTGGGACTTAGGTCTTCTATTAATGTGGCAGCAAACCTGGTGTTAGTTTGAAATAAATAACCATGGCTCCGAGAAGTGGAACCATTAGATAAATACTCATTTTGCAAGATTAAAAAAAGACCTTTAATCATTTTTAAACATAGGTCAAAGTGGTGTTTATGATGATCTCAGCTGTATCCTAAACTCATAGCTGGAACTACAAAGCAGAGCAGCAGAGCACAGGATGGTTGTGCAGACAGAAGGGTAAGGCTGCTTTGCTGGAAAAGAAATGCTCTGAGCAGAAAAAACTTGAGAAGTTGAGTTTTATACTGCTTCCCTGTGTAAAATCTCTCTTCTCTTTGCTCAGCCAGGCAGCTGAGGTCACTCCACAGTGTTTCCTCATTGAGAATAATGATTTATGCTCCTTTCAGTACTCAGGGAACTACTTCTATGAAACATGGAGTTTGATTAATTGAGATTTAATATTTCTGGAACTAAATTAGTCGAGAACAAATATTTCTGCAGACCTTGGCTGAAATTGGTCATCTGGTTCAGACATAATTTTGGGGATATATGCTGGGCAGAGGCACACCCCCCCCTGGTTGTCTGGGCTTGATTTGGGAAACCAATCTGTATTGGAATGTGGAGATTACAAATAAGGATAAAGAAAACTGAAGAAAGTGAAAAAGAAGAGCCAAGAGCCCTGCAGGTTGAGGTAAATGGTATGAAAGGTTTCAAGAGTGCAGGTAAGAGGAGGTCAGAGCTGCTGTGGTCAGCAGCAAAGGAGCTCCCTGAAACAGTGACTGAGTTCTGCAGGAATTGTGGTGCCTTCAGAAGGACCCGAGACATCTGGTGGCAGCAAACCTGTCTTGCAGAGAGCTGATGAGTATAAAATGAAGCCACCCGTTTCTTGTAGAGCTCTGGAGAGGGTGGTGGATAACAGGGGGGATGTTTTACAGATGTGTGCTTGAGGAGAGGCTGTGCTGGGTGAGCAGAGCTGGTGCCATGGGGTCAGGAGGCACTCTGGGGCTCTGCACAGTGAGGAGGTAACCAAGCTGGGGGGCAGGGAAACTTCAGAGGAGCAGGGTTTTCTTTTTAAAAAAGGCTTAAATCTGCAGTACTGTATTCTTCCACTGTTTGTTGAGCAAGCATCAAGACAAAAATCCTAACAGGCTGTATTTTGAGATGAGGCAAAAGCTGAGCAGAGTGTCTTTGTACAGCTACTCATTAACATGTGTGGTGCTAAATACCAAAGGCACCGTGGAAGCAGTATTATAAATAATGATTCATAATTAAACATGAACTCGGCAGGAAAGGGAAGATGTCAGAGGCAGCTGCCAGCCTCAGGTGGGAAGTAAAGGAGTTCTTAACAGGCTGTGCTAGGTTTTCTGCCTCTCTTTGGAGTTCTAGAAACAATAACAAGGAGAGCAACTGCCTGCCACTCCTTGTGAGGGGTACTTCTTAGCTATGCAATATCCAGGAGGCATTTTTCAACATCCCAAAATAAAATGCAGCCCCGACCTTAAAGAGCATCCCGGGGCACTGGGGGCTGTTGCATGCTGAGCCCTCCTGGGGACAGCTCAGGCTTTAGGAAAACCCTCACTCTAAGGAGAAGGTGACAGCTGAGACACAAGGTGGGCACCCAACATCTCTGTACCCTGCTGGCTGTTTCCATCTTCGGGTTGGAGAATTCTCTTTATTGACCTCTCACCAGAGGCACCCCTGGCAAAGCCTGGGCTCCATCTCTCATGTGTGTCTGCTTCACTGGTGGAAGGATCCTCATCTCCTGCCTTCCCTGCCAGCCCTGATTAATGATGTTATTTATAGACTGGCTGATTAGTTTTCAGTGTCTCATTGAGGCCCTTCCACCCAGAGCTCAGTAATTACAGTTTTTTAAGAGGCTCGGGAGAAACTCGGTTGCATTTCCTTCTTACCCCTGAACAACAACCCCAGAGCCCATGCAGACACTAATTAATGTTTCTTTGTCTCTGGGAGGTAAACCCCAAAGCTATGCATGCTGGCAAGCAGGGCTTTCTCACTGAGAGGAGGAACACCCAAGCTGCTGGTACCCTCCTGCTGCTGGTGGAGAGGGTCAGACCTGCCTGGATCCATACGAGAATGCTTGGAAGTGACCTAGAAAGTCACAGCAGAGTTCAGAGTCTGTGTTGTCTCTGGCTTTCCACACTTATTTCAAAAGATGGTTTGTTTGTTTAAAAAAAAACAAACAACTTTAAGTTTTGAGAGATGTGGTGACAGGGAAGCTGTAGGTGCTTATTTCTTGCTATCAGTTCTCAGGCTACTGATGATTCTGTTTTAAAGCATTTGGCACAGGAGCAATTTCCCAGTCCTAAATATTGTTACTGGCTACTTTGGAGATAGCTGACCAAAGGGAAGACATGAGCAGCTTTACTCACTGCAGGAGTACAGCCCAGGAGAGCCCAGGTCTGCTGCTGAGGAAGCAAACGGGGATGTTACAGCTGAGTGCTGCCACAGATGGGGTAGGAAAGTTCATTGCTGCTCCCAGGCATCTCCCGTGAATGTGGCAAAGAGCTTTACTGTGTCAGAATCTGCTTTCAAACAGGTTGAAGCAGCACTGGGAACTGTCTCGGAGAAATCACCTTGACTTTGTGTTTGGGTGATTATAGTGCCGTGGCAGTTGGTGGCACTTTGGGACATCCAGATGCCTTTTTCAGCACCTGCATTGCCCCCCAGAATCAGCAGGAGCCAACAGGCATCAGTTGTGCTGCTGCAGGGCCAGGTCACCCAGGTGTGGTCACTGTCCAAGGCCCTGTCACCCCAACGTGGGAAGGAGCTGCAGGTAAACTCTGTCTTCTCGTGGCCTTGTTGGCAAGCCAGGAGGTGTCAAGTTACTTGTGTGGGAATGAGTCCTGAGTTGGGAGGTTGGGATTTGCCCCAGAGTCAAGACAAGTGCCTCTGCTGAGGTCCTTTCCCCCCTGGTGAGACCCTGGCACCGGGACACCTCTTCAGGCTTCAGCACTAGATGAAGCAGCTTTGCCATGAGTTTGAGCTGTGTACAAACACTGCCAGGGGCTTTCTGGGGTCCCATGTCACTGAAATCTCTGAGGGCCAGTGTTATAGGGGCAGAAGTGCAGTTCTTTGGGGCTGGGCCCATGTCTCTGGTGTTTCCACACAAAGCCTTAAACAGGGGACTTGATGCTCTAAATCCTGCAGCCATAAATACATTTTGCCTACAGAATTGTGTACTTTAAATTGTTCATGTACAGTCTTTCAAATCCTCATGGGTAGCAGGTCTCCTGTCCTTTATCTTGCAGTGAAATCTCCTCTCAAAAGTAGGAATTTTTCATAATGAACTGGGTAAGCAAAGTGCTCTGGAGCAGGCAGCAGTTCGGGCAGCTCCCGGGAGTTGTGTTCTGGTGGGGCAGGGCTGGGGCAGCAGCTTTCTTTTTGGTTTGGTTGGTTGGTTTGTTTGTTTTTTTTTTTTATGTGAGGTTTGACATCGCCTCCGAGGGGTGGCAGAGATTTGTCACCTGGATAGAAAAAAAAAGGCAGCTAAGGCAGGAATTGAGGTAAAATTTGGATGAAGATAAGCGGGGCGAGGAAACAAACCAAAAGACCAGAACAAAAGGCGGTTCTGGACAGGTCGCTTTCCCTACTGGAGGTGAAAGTGTCGGTGCTGGTCCCTGCCATAACTCATCCCTGGTGTGAGGTTTAACAGTCCTGGCCAGAGTGGGACACACAAAGCCAGGGGTGGCCTCTCAGTGGAATGGCATCCCAGCCATCCCAGCCATCCCAGCCATCCCAGCCATCCCAGCCATCCCAGCCATCCCAACCATCCCAGCCATCCCAACCAGCCCCAGCACACAGCGAGAGGCAACCACCTCATCTCTCAGAGCAGCCAGGGGAGGGGGTCCGGGGGGGTCCTGGTGTTGGGAGTTGGGGGTTCCCCCGGGAAGCAGAGGTTTCGGATCGGTCCCCGCAAAGGGGAGCACTGGGTGCTGCGGGTTCCCCCCGGGGTGGAGGGAAGGAAGGAGCTGAAGTGATGCTCAGGGCAGGGCTGTGGGATTCCTGCTGCCGATGGAGTGGGGTAAATATTCCTGTGATAACGTTGTGGAAATATCAGTGTGTGCCTGTGTCTTTGGGGGGATAGGCTTCTCTTCCTCGCTCTCACTGTGTGGACCTTTCTCTTAAGCTTTTCTCTGGTGTGTTCAGAGCCTTTCCTGAGCTCTCCTGCCCTGGTTCTGTGGGGAAAGAGCACAGCCCACAGTGGAGCCCCTGAACTCCATGCTTAGGGGTTTAGAGTCCCAACATGCAGCTGGAGGACAATGAGTTTTGTGGCATGGATACTGCAGCTGATCTCCCTCCTGCCTGCTGAGAAGCAGCTCTGTGTTGTCAGGGGCACTGCCAGGGGATAAAGGAGAGCAAATTCTCCCTCTCACAGCCTCTCTGGTCCCTGCCAGAGAGCAGAGATACACGTGGCTTTCTGTGGCATTTTCTTTGCACTGTTGTCACATCACTAACCTGATGTCTTTTCCTTGCCCCCTGGTCTGGGTATTGCCTGCTTTCCTAAAATCCTTACTAAATCTAAGATACAACAGCTGAGGGGTTTTTTGCACGTCGATGTTTACATGGCCTTGGTTTCTTTTGACAGGGACACAGGAGCAGCGAAGGGATGCAGCATCCTGTCCCCCAGCCTGGACTGCCTGAGCCCTGAGGGTCAGCCCAGCAGAGCCACCTGGTCGGGAGGAGTTAAGTTAAGGCTGAAGAGCAGGTGAGGATGCCTCTCTCTGTGTCCCTGTCTGCTCTGCCTGCTTTGTGGCTCCTGTTCCTGGAGAGCAGCTGGCAAACTCCACTTCCCTCTTGCAGGAGCGAGGGTGGCAGCCTGAATCCCCATTGCCTCTGGTGTCAGGCAGTGGAAGAGGTCCAGGGCAGTTTCTTAACCTCACACCCACCTTTTCCCAGAGCTTCCTTGCCCTCAGCACAGTGCCAGGGAAGTGAAGTCACTTTTTGGGCTTAGAGTCAAGCATCAATGTTGCTGGATGCCAGTAATATCTACATAGGGCTGGGTCTAAAATAGTTTCTGCTTGAGCTGCCAGTATGCCTGAGGGTGACTCACTGAGAAGGAGTCCTGGAAAAGGTGTCCTTTCTCCTCAGAAACTTTTGTCAGTGGTGGCAAAGAGCATCAGAGGTGCTGGACCAAAATACCTCCACAGAAGTGGGGTAAGCCTGCTGTGGGGTCTGGCTTTCCAAAAGCACTTGGCTGCTTCTGAGTCTGAGTTTCAGTGGGAGTTTGGCACTCATGACAGTGCTGCTGAGTGCCTATCTGCATTTTTCAATGATAAAATGTCTTCAGAAGTCAGTTCCCTGAATTGCTCTGCCTCAGCTGGTGTTGTGTGACCAAATCCTACAGCATTTAGTCAGGCAAAGCTTGTGCTGGCATCAAAAGAGCCTCTTACATCAGTCAGATGGTAATCTGGATGACCTCAGAGATTTTTTTGTGTCTCAGTCTTCCAAGATTTGCACCATGAAGTCAAAGCAGAGACTTTTTTTTCATTGGCAACATTGCTTTCAGGCCAGACCTTGAACTTCTTTGAAGTCCAGCAGCCACAGTGATTCCCTGTAGCTGGAGGAAAGGTGGCCTGGTGCCCCTGGGTGAGCAGCTGAGAAGGGAATGCAGCACAGGCTGAAGTCATGTTCTGGTCTTATCAGCAAGGATGCACTTATGGAGCAAACTCACTGACCTCAGTGGAGGTGCTTCAGCTTTTAGCCAGTGCTGACACCTCTGGACACTGACCCTGCAAAAGCAGGAGAAAGGGCTCAGCTCTTCTGCATTGTCCACCTGGGCAGCCTCACTAAATTTGTATTGCTTTCCTCCAGATAAGGATTTGGGCCGTAAATTAAATCTCTCTTGGATGGAGCAGATTTTGGAGGCTGTCTCTTCTCATAGTGATTCTCTCAGGGAGAGATTGATCTCAGACTGGGGTGCAGAGCTCCACAGGTGTGGCTCCCAGACATCCACCACTATCCTATAGCCATGGCTTGCTCCATGCAGGCCCTTTGTAAACCCCTTTTTGGGGTTGATCTGGTACCTGATCTTTGCAGAATCCTCAAAGTTTAGCATTTCACTTGGGTTAATTTGCCTTTGGGGGCAGAACCAATGTTTTCCTTTACTTTTCCAGCAGCCTGGGAGGCCGTGTCCAGGTATCCCCGATTAGCTCAGCCTGGAGCTTTGTTACAAACAGGAACTTGCTTTAATGTGTAAGAATCTGAGTGTGGGAGGGTATTTCAGACTCAGCAGCCTTTTCTTTGTCCACAGCACCAGGAGCAATTCCCCAGCTTGTTTACTTTTTGCAGACTCACCCAAGCTGTCAGCAGTCCCCATTGCTTTCTGAAATTTGGGTGATGAATGAATGTGCTTAGTCCTGGAGCTCAGGACTGGTTTCTCAGGTGCTGTTGCAGCTGAGCAGCTATAGAAGGGAGCAGCCCAGCTGCTGTTCACCCTCCCAAGCATGGGCTCAGCAGTTGCTCACTGCTCACTTGCCTCATGCCCTCTACTGCACAAAACCAAGGAGGCCAGGCTGGTATCCCCAGCCAGTGCAGCCACATCATTGCCAGGAGGGATGAGGAGGGAAGAATTAGGTCTAGAAATTCAGATGCAGAGGTGTCTTCCACCAAGAAAATGTTTATTAGCAAAGTCCTCTTCTTTATTAGGGAGTCCCCTTCTCTGGAGATATTCAAAACCTGCCTGGTGGCAGTCCTGTGTGATGTACTCCAGGGATCCTGCTTCAGTGGGAGAGTTGGACTGGTGATCTCTAGAGTTCCCTTCCAACTCTGATAGTTCTGTGATTCTATGAATTCTCTGAAAGTTTCCCTGAGGCTGAGGACAGGTTTCTTAGCTGTTCTGTGCCTTGGATTGTGTTAGTTCACTGAAGATTTGCTGTTTCGGCAGTGTAATTCCCAGTGATACACACCAGGACAGCTGCCTGTCCCACCTGCTCCCTGCAGCAACAGCTGGAAGGTGAAGTCCTAGCTAGGAGTAAATCGTGAGTTCACCTGACTAGCTGAAGGTTTAAACTCTCCTTGATATGATACCCTTTGCCTTTTTTTATTTTCTTGCAGTACCTAAAGGATCATCTTCTCCTCTCTCGTTTACCATCTCTACATTAGCCCTTTGGGTTTCAGTTTATTAACTTTCCCAGTGGTGTGTAGCCCTAGAACCCAAGAGGAGAAGCCAGCTCCTGGCTGAAGAGCTTGCCCTGAAAATCCCCTTGGTTACCTGCAGTGACTCATTGTCCACATTAGGTTTGGATAATCGGGCTCACAGGGCAGCATTTCTGCTGCCAGCCACCAAGTTCCTCCTAAGCAGTGAAGGAGGCTCAGAAAACACATTCCTTCCATTGTTTCTAAGCCTCTCCTGTTGCAAGTTGCTGTGTGTTTGATACCAGGGTGTGAAAGAATCTAAGCTATGCTTGTTTTTCTGTCTTTTTAACTAATTTACTGACTGGAGAAGAATGAGGAAAAATTATTTGAATTAAGTCCATCGGGCCAATTCATCAGTATGGATAAATCAGTGCAGGCACAGGCAGGGGAAACCACTGCAGGGTCTGGCTGCTCTGAGAGGTGAGTTAATGCCTGGAGAAGAGAGGAACAGCGTCTTTCTCAAAGACTGTCAGTCAGCTCTCCCTTTCCCATGTCTGTTCTTTCTTCCCCTTTTTCTGGTGAAGGAAACAGAGTAAAATTGCAGCTAGAGGAGCACAGTTGCATAGAATCTTTAATCCACTGCCCTCCAGCTCCTCATACTACCCTACACATGCTCTAAGTACCAGGCAGGAGGCTCTCTTGGCTTCTACAGCTCTCAGCCACAGGCCTGTGTGAACAGTACAGATGGAATTATCATGATGGCAAGTACTGTGTCAAAATGGAGGTATGAGATACTCTTTATCATATTTATCATGTTGCCTGGTACTGCTTTCTTAAACAAAAAAAAAAGAAAGCTGCCAGAAGATCCCAACTGGACAAAGTCTTTGAGTCCAGTAATTCCAGAATCCCAGACTGGTTTGGGTTGGAAGGGACCTTAAAGCTCCTCCAGTGCCAACCCCCTGCATGGGCAGGGACACCTCCCACCAGCCCAGGTTGCTCCAAGCCCCATCCAACCTGGACTTGGACACTGCCAGGGATGGGGCAGCCACAGCTTCCCTGGGAAACCTGGGCCATTGTCACCATGCTCAAATTAAAGAATTTCCTCCTCATCTCTAACCTAAATCTCCCCTCTTCTGGTTTAAAGCCATAACCCCTGGTCCTCTCCCTACAAGCCCTTCTCAAAAGTCCCTCTCCAGCCTTCCTCCAGACCCCCTTTTGCTATTAGGAAGGCTGAGATTGGGTCCCCCCCAGAGCCTGCTCTTCTCCAGGCTGAACAACCCCAGCTCCCTCACACTGTCTCCATAGGAGAGGTGCTCCAGCCCTCTGAGCATTTTCGTGGCCTCCTCTGCACACTCTCCAGCAGGGCCACATCCTCCTTTGGTCAGGAGCTCCAGAGCTGGACACAGCTTCCATCTCCTCTGAGCAATCCCAGCACTTCCTTCTGCAGCTGGGGGCAGAGAAGGGATTTCTTTCAAGAAAAGCCATCTTTGGTCTCTACAAACTCTGGCAAATTTTGCTGCAGCACTCAACCCTTCCATGTATCCACACCTTGTTCCTTTACCAGAGGCAGCATGGTGAACATTGCTGGGCCCTGTGTCATCCCCATCCTCAAAATAATCTTTCTGAATTTTCTCTGCCTGCTTTTGGTGTCAGGGAGAGAAGAGAAGGAAGAGAAGAAGGCTGTTGGAGTTTTTCCTAGAGAGCTGGCCATGGTAATGGTAGGAAAGCTGAGCAGAAGCGTCTGATTCTCTGCTTCCTCTCCCCAGACAAACTTCTGGGAGCTCAGTACCTGGCTCCCAGGTCTGACAAGGCACTCAGGGCCAGGGCTGAGCCAACCCAAACATCTCAAGTGGTGCTTATCAAAAGGGAGAGCCAGATAGGGTCTGACATGTCAACTGGAAACAAGAGGAGGGCACAGCATCTGCCAAGGCTGCGGGGGAAGGGGCTGGAGAGAGAAATGAGGCTGGGGTAGAGCCCTCAGCTTGCCCAGGGTATTTTTTCTCAATTTTTTTCCTCTTTTTTGGTTTACGACTGAGACTTCCAAAACACTGTGAGATGCTCTGAAGGGATCCCCTGGGTGGGGAGTTGTCCTCTTGAAGCTGCAGGGATTAATGTTTTGTGGAAAAGGAAGTTGTGTCCTGGCCTGAGAATATCCATATATTTCACTGAAGTGTGGGGGGCGATCCAGTATATTTTTTACTTTGGGAAAGTGTTCATCTGAGCATAAAGAAGGGTGAAGGGTACAACTCTTCCTCTCCTTTATAGCTGAGGAAACACTCTGGCCCAAGATCCATGACATGAAGTATCATTTCATACACTTTGGCTCTTTCCAATGAGTTCTCCTTCTTTTTAGTCACCACTGTGAAAGGACAGAGCTCACTCCAGACCATTCCTGGCCTGGAATTCAGCAGAAGGGCTGTGTGAGCCTAACCAGCCAGACTCACTGACAGGCACATCAAGCTGATGCCATTCTGGACCAACTTCTTTCTCATTGGCCTCGTCTGTTGTGCTTATATTTAGAACCATGACTGAGCCTTAATGTAGAGTGACAATGCTTTGAGGAGATTGTGGCCTCACTCTGTTGAAATCCTAATAGGCTTCTGAGTGCTTTAGTTTTTCCTTCATCTCCTGCTCACCAGGCAGAGGGGCTGCAGCAACACGTCTGTAGAACGTGTCCTTGTTATGCCAGCCCTCCTTTCAGATGTGCCCATCATGGAGACAGGGCTGTACCAGTGGAAATTCAGGTGGTTCTGTGTGCTTGCTGTTGATGCAGGTACCCAGTCACTCCAGGAGGGTTCACATGAGTTGCTGTGCTCAGGTTCTCTCTCTGTATGGGGACCTTTCTGCTCTGAGCTATGGCTCAGGACATACTACTCCTGCCACGTGCTGCTTGTTAGTTGAGAAATACCACTTGCTCCAAGTCTTAACCACTGGAAGGATGATGTAGTAAGGATGGGCACTGATTTCATGGGCATCAGTCTCCCACATAGCTGCTGGGGGAGGGCACATTCCCAGGGACTGCAGTTGCCTGTGATGGCACACAGTGACCCTTCAGGCCATGGGTCTCTTCTCTTTTTCTTCCCATCTTTCTTGGGCATGTTCATGCCAGCAGCCAGTCAAAACCCTCCTGCAGGCCAGGGAGAATGTGGCCCTGTGACTGCTGCTCCTGCCTGGATCCACAGCTGGATTCTGCTCCTAGGGAAGACATGTTTTTCTTGAAAGGTTTTGCTACCCCTCAGCATTCCCTGTCTCTGCTGAGGAGGGTTTTGGGACAGAGGAAAAATGAGCACCAGGTCAGTGGCAGAAGATGAAGTGTTTGCAAATGGTCTCTGTGCAACCATCTTGCATGTGGGGTTGGCAGATGTGAGCCTGATGCAAACCTAACTCCCTGCAAGTTCTCTGGGCTTGGTGCAGTAGAAGTAGAGAGATTTACTGGGACACTGATGACTCTTGAGTTGCTACTTGATCAACCACAACATCCCCTCCCTTGCTTTGACTCATTAGCTTCCTAAAAGGCTGGTTTACACCCTGGTGTTGTCTGCAAGGATAAAATTCAGCCTGTTTCCCAAGAGAAGGTGTTTCCCCTGTGAAATCATTCTTTTCAGTCTTCAGCATCTTGCCTTGCTACTGTCTCACTGTGTCAGATCTGCACAGCAGGTACCTCCCATGCTGTGAACAACCAGGACGTGGCAGGTGAGGGCAAGGAACTGCTTCCTTTCTGCTTCTCATCCCATCATAGAAACTGGTCCTGTAAACTGGGCATAACACCAGTCATCCACCTGCAGCTCTGGGGGCTGCTGTCAGAAACCTGGAGCAGAGGAATCTGCAGGGGTTGTTTGAACAGCATCATCTCTTTTTGAGTTTTTTTCCCCAAAACTACTTTACTTCGAGGTCAAGGAAAAACAAACAAACAAACCAACCTTTTCTAGGCAAATGTAGAAAAAAAGGAAATGGTAATTTGAAGAAGCTGGGTTGTTGGCTTTGGTTAGAGAGGGGCCTTTTTGCACAGAAATATCTGTGTGCTCTTGGAGGACACTGGGCTGGAGTGCATTTGAATTGCAAAGTGTTCAGGTCGTGCATGTACTCTGGCTCAGTGAGGAACACTATGTAAAGAATGGAAAATAGACTGAATTCACTGGTCTGTATGGTTTTTGGTTTGTAACCTTGGGAAAAAAAGATAAATCAACCTTTCAGTTGTGCTGTGAAGAAAGCTTCAGATGGCTGTTCCTGAGATGCTGATTCATTTGCAGAGTTAATGCCAAGGTATCTTTATAAAGTACCATTACTGTTCTGCATTCAAAGCATAAAAATAATCTAGAGAGATTACAGAGAAGAACACACACAGCTCTTCCTAATAAGAGAGAGCTACAGAGCTATTAATGGTCTCAGAAATGTCAGTGTGGACCTTGCAGCCCAGACAAGCCCAGCATCAAGCCTGTGCCAGCCTGTATTAGAGGAGACTGCTAATGTGCCAGTCACGTTTCTGTCTGCAAATGCTGTGACTGGGATAGCAACAAGGAGCACCCAGATAACAGCAGCTGGACAAGATTAAAGACTGTTCTTTTCCCTTTGGTTTTTCCAGTGTGCAGGGTGGGTTTGGCAGTATCTGGTATGTAATCAGTGTTGCAGCTGCCTCAGAGCCTATTTAGTGCTGTATCAGGGTCCGCTGACTTCTCTGGGTATCTTTGCTCTGAGGCATTTGTCATGGTGCCAGCCTGACCTGGCTGCCCAGGTTATCTGATCACTGGAGGTGTCCGTGAGGAGCTGGGAGTCTCTTTTCCAGCCCTGGCATTTACAACAGAGGGATCACCTTCTCCATTATCTGAAATGGAGGATTTTTTAGTAATAAGCTTGTCCAAATGCTTTCTCAAGTATGGTACAGGTGCAGCCCTTGAGGAGCCAGTCTCCAGGACAAGGGGTTGAAGTGGTCTTGTTCTGTATTTTTAAATCCTACAGCTTCCTAGAACAAAATGTCAGCCGTTGTTCCTGGGTTTGTTGAAGACTACTGAGCTGCACCAAATTTATCATAATTAGAGATCTAATGATTTATTTGTCTTCATTCAAGTCAGGAATCAGCTGCTGCGTTTGTAAGTTGTATCACTCAGTCAGTTTGTCTGGGATGAATCAGGATGTGATGTTTTGGGATTTACAAAAACACTTCTGCCCCACTTGCCAAAAGAGTTTGTTCTTGTGCTGGTTTTTATTGCCTCCTGGAAGCTGTGCTCTGCAGTAAAGCAGATGTAACCAAAACCTGTTGCAAAATTGGCAGATGAGCCCTGTTCAGCTCCCATCCAGCTGCAGTGGGAGATAGCAGTTCTTCTGTAGACCCCGTGGGGCTCCTGTCACATTGCACTCCAGTTCTAGTCCTCATGAGCCAGTAATAATAATTACAAACTAAGCTTAAGGAAGTGGGGTGAAGCAAGGTGCTGTTTTCAGGTGTGACAGAAAGCTTAACTCAGGAACCTCTTGGCATTCCCTGCACTCCCACACACTGGCAGCATCAGCTCTGCCTTTCTTTCCCAACCTCAGGGCTCTGGCTCCAGGAGAGTCTCTGGGTTGCCTCAGTGGGGATGGCTCAGGGTCCCCTTTCTCTGCCTTTCAGTGCACGTGTGTGTGCACAGACCCTCCACACTTCCAGCCTGATGCCTCCCTGGAGCTCACCTGCCTGAGTCTGCAACATGAGCTGGAGATCAGGTGGAGCACAGCTCTTCCTCTCGTGCTCTAAGCTCAGCTAAGATTCAGTTACCCTTAATCCACGCTTCCAGGATCAGGTAGGTGTGGAAACAATGCAAGGTTATCCTGCACTGAGCTGGTACAGCTTCTCTTCTGACTTCAATTCACAGCTTCACTGGTCACGGGTTGTATTATTACAAGGATATTGACCAAAAAAAGTTTTAAAATACCTGTGACTGAGCAGCTCCCTTGCAGCTTTTTACTGATCAAGCGAAGGGATAACAAGTTTTGCTTGTGATCATGCAGTGTGCTTTCCCAAGTGAAAAAAATAATGCTGGGGGCTTGTACTACTCCAAAGTACAATGAGAGTCTTTAAATCTCTGCAACAGGACAGGCAAGAGTGGGGGTTATTCTGAATGAACAGTTTTGTCACCTTCCCATCCTGCAGTATTCAGCTTCCTTGTTTCTCTGGGCAAGGAGCTAACAAAAGAGCTCTGTTTGAAACACACCTACACATTTAGTGATAAAATGGTGCTTGGTTCAGCTCACCCCCTTGTCCACCTCCCGTTCAGCTTCCTTTAAGACAGTCCTATCACAACAAATGGTCAAAGGCAACGGATGCCTCTTTTTCTTTCATCTTTTAGCAGCTGAGGAGAGAATGAGCTGTGCTTCTGCAATCCATATGGAAAACCTACTGGGGAAATGGTTCTGCCTCTCACTTTCTGCCAGTGCTTTCCCATGTGCCAGTGCCAGTGCTAATTTGTGCCAGGAAGGGATGTGACCCTAACTGGTCCTTTGTCACTTTGTCCATTTTCCTGTGTTATTTTTCACGAGCTCAGGCAGTACTGGGAGAGTCCTATTTTGCTGTCTGGTTTACATCCACAGAGGGCTTTTTAAGCTACTTACTGACTTACTCAGGACATGCTGTACTGTGACATTTTCAGTCAGACAAAGACTTTAAAGATGTGTCACATCCTCCCTTTGCATTTATGCTGAATAGGTAGCTGAGGCTGTCCTGCAGGCAGTGGTACACAGGTCCAGTGCTGCTGCTGCTGCCTCTCACAGGAAGGGCTAGAAAGAGTAGGGAGAGATCCCTCACAGAAAGCAGAGGAAGGTTTAAGGACAAGCCCAAAGGCAGGGGTGAAAGAGAGTCTGTGTGGCATGTTCAGGGTACTTGATCTCAAATCCCCTGCTTTGACTTTCCATGTGCTTTAAATAAGGTTGTCAGTGTTTTTTTTTTCTCCTACCAGCTGATGGAAGCCCTCCTTAGCCATGGTGACTGAAGCCACCAAAGAGCAGCTGTGCCATGCCATGCCAGGGCACCCAGCCAGGCTCACAGGCTGCAGGGGACAGCTGGCTGCAAAGCCCTGGGGGTCACCAGGGACTCTCTTATTGCTGCCACTTGGTTGTCACATCTCTTCCAACATTTTTATCAGCACTGAGGAGAGGTGGAAACAGCATTGCATGGGTTTCTGCCCCCTCATGGTGTTTGGTTCTTTAGATGACCTCCCCAGAAGTCATCTAAATGAAGGAAACCTTTCAAATGAAGGAAACCTTTTGGGTTTAAACTAGAACTTAAGAAGTTCCACCTCAACATGAGGAGAAACTTCTCTCCTGGGAGGCTGAGGGAGCCCTGGCCCAGGCTGCCCAGAGAGGTTGTGGAGTCTCCTTCTCTGGAGCCTTTCCAACCCCACCTGGATGTGTTCTGTGTGTCCTGCCCTGGGGGATCCTGCTGGGGCCAGGGGGTTGGACTGGATGATCTCTAACAAGATTCCAAGCCCTGACACTCAGTGATAACATTCTATGATTCTTTTGAGAAAAGGGCTCCTGCAGGAGCTTGGTGCAGTGCATGGGAGCCCACACACAGCCCATCCTCTCAGCTCAGCCCTGGGAAGGGGTCCCCAGGCTCATCCCCAAGGGTACCACTCCTGGCTGGGAGGTGAAGGGGAAGACCCCCCCCACTGAGTGATATCCTGCTTGTCTGCTCATGCCTGTGGCCTGGGAAAAACAAGGGGGAGTGTGTTGTGTGAAGGTCTGGAATGGTGGGTGGTGACTGCTCAATTGGCTTGGAAGAGACAAGAACATAGCAGTGAGACAGAAGTGAGCAGGAGGAGCTGTAAATGTGGCTGTTGGTGTTACTTCATGTTCATCTTCCTTGGAAGAGCTGCCTGGTTCCTGACTTTCAAAACCTTCTTCTGCTTTGACCTAGACGGAGTGAAACTCCAGGCCGACCTCACTCCTGGCATTCCACCAAACTTGGGGAGAACCAACCCGATCCCAGCATGATGCAAATATCTCAGGGTATGCTTGGCACCCCCTGGCATCAGTCCTACCACTCCAGGTAAGCACTGCACAGCTGTGGCCCCGTGCTGTGTAGGCAGAGATGTAAATGTGTGTGTGCATTTTTTGTTCAGTATTTTTTGCCCTGTGCTGACACACCTCCTACAGGTGCAGAAGTCAGGCTCCCCAGTCCTGTGTCCATCCTTGTTCCGGTGTCATGCTGGCCTCAGGGAGGCTCTGCCTCATGCCCAAGGATGTGTCTTGGTAGTACTGAGTACAAGATCAGGGACACAGGAGAGAAGGGATAAAAGATGTGGGAAAATGTTACTGGTTGCCTCCCAGGTTTACAAACAGCCAGTGTTAGGATTAGAGTTAGGGAGGCCTTGGTTCCTGTTTGGTTACACAGATAAAGTGGCCATGTTTTCCTCCTGTAAAATGCTCTGTGAGGTGATTAACAGCTAAGAAACTAATTACTTTAAAAATCCCCCTCCCTGTCAAGATAGGAGTCCACTGTCAGGATGTTAATGAGGCCATGCAGCATGGTGAGTAATGGGGAGGAGAGCTGCCTGGGGCAGACATACCCATCAGCTACCACAGCAGCCCCAAGAGGTTCCTGGTGGTAAACCCTGGGGCAGCTTCAGAGGGGACAAGTTTAAATTCTGCCCTTGGAGGATTTTCCCTGAAAGGGTAGAAGGGTTTCAGGAGCAAGAAAACACTCCCTTGTAGCCACTGGGATCTCAGCATCATTTCTTCTACACTCAAGACTGAGCCTTGTCAGAGGGGAGGAAAAAGAAAACAGAGCATTAAAAAAAAGTGAGGGAATGGTTGCAGAAAAAAATGTGTGTTTGTCTCTGGCCTTCAGCACAGACCATGCTGTAGCAAATTCATTTCCCCCCGAGGGACTTTGCTTCCCAGCCACAACTCCTGGCAGAGCCTTTGGCAGCCTGGCCTTGTCTCCTGAGGCCTGAAGAGGAGCACGGGGAACATCTAGTGGCCAGCTGGCCCCAGCTGCTCTGAGCATTGCCAGGGAGATATTTCTTTAAACCTAAAATAGAGTGGTGCATTTAAATGATTAAACCAGCTTTAGCCTGAGATTTGTGATATCTCTTTCTGCCTGCCTCTGTGTTCCTCTGCATCTCTTTGCAGAGCTGCTGCTTTTAACCCTTCTGCCTTTCCTCATCCTTAGCAGCCATTTTCTGGGCCTGTGGGTGTTAATCCAGCAGGGTGGAAGTGACTGTGGCTGGAATATGATCTGGAACAAACTTTAGATTCTTCAGCAGACACTTGCTCAGGGGGGCAAATGTACTGCTGCCTCCTTCACTCCCAGGGCTGTTCCACCTCCTGGAACAGCTTTGGGTTTGTTATCCCACTCAGAAATTGAGTTTTCCTTTCCCTTTGCCACTGGCTGCAGCTTGCACCCTAGCATACCCAGGCTTCTCTCTGTTCCTCCTTCCAGCTCTGAGCTTTGCCCTGCCACCCAGTGCCAGCAGACTTGCCTTTCCTGGTGCTCTCCTGTGGCTCTGCCAGGACATCTCATGTAGCTGCACGGGGAACTAATGACAGTGATATCTCAGGGAGGGGAACAAAGGGAAGGAAAGTGAAATCCTCTGGCTATGCTCTGCAGTCCTCAGGAAGAGAGATTAGCTAGGGGAGACTCCACAGAAATTTGTGATATCCCCACGTAGGAACGGTGGCTGGCAGAAGGAGCTCCCTTCCCACTGACAGAGAGATCTCTCAATAGCCTTCTTTTTGAAGACATCACTAGTGGCCACAAGCCCTCTGTTGGCACCCGTGTGTCTCAGAGCAGGTGCCAAGGTGGACCTGCAGCTGCTGAGCTGTGTGAGGAGGTGGCTGTGGGGACTTCCTGGGGTGTCCTCAGACTCTTTCCACCGTTGCACCCCTCTTGCCTCCAGGCACAGACACATGCAGCTCTTCTCTGCCTTGTCAGTTTAGTTTTCTTGCAGCAAACAAACTCTCCTTGAGACAGCTGGATTTCCAGGAAGCCTGCCAGGGCATGGCCTTCATCTCCATAAAAAGAAATGAAAGGGAAAAAAAGAAAGAGATTAGATTCCCCCCAGACCTCTGCCTCTCCTGCTCCTCTCCTCCTCCTCGGTGGCGTCGGTGCTCATTCAGCTTTCCAAGTCCTTGGGATAGGTTTGATGGGTGGGGATGATCCTCCCTGGCTCCAGAGATGCACTGTCTTTCTGTCTGCATTCCCCTCCCACCCTTCCCTGGTAAATAAGAGCCATGTGTTGCAATGTCAAGCAGTTCCTCTTTGTGAACTGGGATGACTGCAAACAGAGAATGGAGTAAGGCCCAAATATGGGTTTTCATCTGCACGTCTCAAAACTAAACATCTTGCTTCTGAGCTCACTTATAAGTCGTCGTGCCTCTCCTCTGCTGACAGTGAGTTTTTGCTCTTCTCTCACTCTTCCCCAGCTCCTCAACCAGCGATCTCTCTGGCTATGAGCATGGCTATCTGAGGAGAAGTCCTGACCAGTACAGTTCACGGGGCAGCATGGAGAGCTTGGACCACTCCTGCCCCGCCTACCACCCTTGTCACCTGTCCCCAGCCAAATCCACCAACAGCATCGACCAGCTCTCCCACCTCCACAGCAAGAGAGACTCTGCCTACAGCTCCTTCTCCACCAACTCTAGCATCCCCGAGTATCCCGCTCCTCCCTTCGGCAAGGAGCACTCCTGCTCCGTGGACGTGCATTCCCGGGGAGGGCCGCAGGAGGGGATGAGGCAAGCTGACATCAGGTACATCAAGACAGTCTACGATGCCCAGCGAGGGATCTCCCAGGAGTATGAGGTGAAATCCCCCACCTTGCTGCCCTCTCCGGAGGGTCGCGGGCAGGGCCGGTTCCACAGCTACAGCCGGCACGGCGCTGCTCCCTCCTGGGCACAGCCAGCACAGGGCTCCTGGGACAGCAAGAGCCACCCCCCCAAGGGACCTCCCCTGCCTCCTGCTCGCAGCGACAGCTACGCAGCCATCAAGCACCACGAGAGGCCTGGCTCCTGTGCCGGCCTCGACCTGAACAAGCTGGGTCGAACCCAGCCCAAAGGGACTTGGCCTCTGCTTGTCAGCACCCTGTCCCAGGGACCTCTGCTGAAAACCCCCTTTGGAGAAGGGCATCTGCACACCCTGGTGGAGAAGAGCCCAGAGAGCAGCCCCACTGTGAAGCCCAAGCAGAGCTATTCCCAGCCAGCCCAGCCAGGGCAGCCCCTGCTGCCTACTGGTGTCTATCCGGTACCTTGCCCGGAGCCTCACTATGCCCAGGTGCCCCAGCCTTCTGCGAGCAGTAATGGGACACTTTATCCAGCCCTGGCCAAAGAAAGTGGGTACCCTGCTCCTCTTCCAGTCTCTTACGACAAGGCTGTAACCAGCAGCACCCTGGGCTGTGATAAGAATGGAAACCAAAGCACTACAAACAGATCAACCATCTTCTACCAGCCCCCAGCAGCTGAGAGGAAGCACGATGCTGCAGAAACACTTCTCCAGCAAAAACCTCCCAGCACGGCAGTCCCAGAGGTTGGCCTGACCACGTCTAGAAAGGAGGAGTTGTTACCCCCTTTCAAGGTAGCACACAGCAACCGAGAGCCCACAAGTGCCACACAAGCCTCCAGACACAGTTTTCAAGTCCCACAGCCCCAGCCGAGGGATGCCAGTGAGAGAAAAACCCATTACCAGCCCAAAGAGGACTGGACAGCTGAATCCCGGGAGGACAAAAATGGCAACACACAGATCAACGAGAGACACGTTGCTGCTGCTGCTGACCACCACTGGGGGCACAGCAAGGCCAAGCAGTATGGCTTCTCCTCTTTGCAGAACATCCCAGACTGCTCCAGGAGGCAAAGCAGCTCTGAGCTTAAAGAGGTGCAACCAGGTGAGGTTTATTCCACCACCAAACTCTCCTTCTTCAACAGCAGCAGTAAAGAGGAGAAGGATCAGAGAGGACAGGGACACAAACAGTGGAGTGATGTGAACCTTCCAGCCTACACGAGGCAGGAGGAGGAAGGCACGAGTCTCATTTTGTTCCATGCTGCTGAGCCAAAGTGTGAAGAGCCTCCTTCTCCCCCAAAGACCTCAGATTTTGGGAGGAGCCGTCTCAGCTCTAGCAGCACCCAGAGCTTTCCCTATGGCAAACCCGAGGCCAGCAAGCCCCGCTGCTCCGTGCTGGAGAAGGTCAACAAGTTTGAGCAGAGAGAGCAAAGCTCTCCCTGGCCCCAATGTTCAGGAGTGCTCAGCTTTGGGCAGCACTACGGGCCCAGCAGGCTGAGCCAGCCCCCCAGTGCAAGGTGCTCTCTGCACAGCCTGGAGGACATGAGGAACAAGCTCCGGGAGCCCGGTGAGCCAAGCAGGGTCTCCAGCCCCTCTGTCAGGAATGGGAAGCTGGAAGAGGCCGACTGGTGTCCTGTAGAGCTGCAGATGGTGGCTGCAGTGAAGCAGGCACGACCCAACGAATACTACACCCTGTGTGCTGAAAACGAGGTGCAAATAAGGGCAGCTCAGTTACCGAGGAGTAAAAGCACATTCCAGCTGGGAGGTGAGCCTGAGAAGGAGATCCTCTGGAAGGATAACATCCAGGATGCCCACGGGTCGCAGCTGGACACACCATTTAACAGGGCCTACAGGAACAGCATTAAAGATGCTCAATCCAAGGTGCTGAGGGCCACTTCTTTCCGTCGCATCAGCCCCCCCTTTGGCAGCACACCCAAGAGGACAGCCCAGAGACCCGCCTCAGCCCACGTGGGCATGAGGAGCACGGCAGCATCTCCCCACACCCCCAAGGAGAGGCACAGTGTCACCCCCACAGAAGGCAGCCTGGCTGCCCCAGAGCACAGCAAGGCTCAGCAGATCTCACGCATCGGGGGCCGGAAGCGGCTGACGGGGGAGCAGAAGAAGCGCTCTTACTCGGAGCCGGAGAAGATGAATGAGGTGGGCATCTCCGACGGGGAGTCCTCCCCTTTCTCCTTCCAGAAAAAAAGCATCCATTTTGTCTTCCCGGAGAACACGGTGGCAGACAGGCGTAAGATCTTCGAGAGGGATGGCAGGGCTGCTTCCAGCGCCAGCCTCTCCAAGCCCCAGCTGAAGCAGCTCCAGCAGAATGCCCTCGCCGACTACATCGAGCGGAAAACGGGGAGACGGCCGTCCTCCCAGGACCTGGGGCTGCTGAGGGAGCCTTCCCACACCTCCTACCTGCAGCTGGGGGGCCCGGACAGCCAGAGCCTTTCCTCCGCCTCCAGCATGAATTCCCTCCAGGATCAGAACCTTTACCGCCGGCGGGAGTCCGTGGAGCGGCTGGGCAGGGCGGGCAGGATGGCCTCTACCCTCCCTCCCGGGCTGCTGGGCTGCTGGGATACGGGTGGGGATGAGAAGAAGGGGCAGCAGGAGAGCAGGCTGAAAAAAGAGAGGTGCTGGGATTACAGAGGCAAACCAGAGCTCACCAAAGGCACCCAGACAGACCCTCCGGGCTTGCAGGGCAGGCCTTGCTATGGGAAGCGGGAGCAGGTGTTGGAAACGCCCAGCTCTGCCAGGAAATCTGGGAAGTCAGTCTCTGTGGAGGACCTGCTGGAGAGGTACGACAATCAGACGGCCCCTGTGCACCTACGCTCCAGGTCGTCTCCCACGGGGGATAAGAAACACCAGGTATGTATGTGGAAACCAGGTCACACGTCCTCTGTGAGCCCCTCTGAGAGGGAGAGAGGGGACATCAGAGAAGCTGATGCTCAGTCACCACTGTTACTTTACTGGTTAGAGAGGTTACCTCTATGTTGAGACAGAGACAGAGACCGTGTGTTCTGTTTGAATTACCAGGTTCCTGCTTTGAATGTTTGCTGGTGGGGTGCTGCTGCTCTTCAGCTTTCTTACTGCTGGGGCTGGTTTGGGGCTTTCAGGGATGCTGGTAGCACAGGGGGTTCTTGCTGCTCCTGACATGACACCTGAGGTGTCTTCTTCATCAGAGAAGCACTGATTGCCCTTCTGCTGGGGTCTGTCTTCTGCTTGGGAGTCTGGATTGACAGGGAGCTGAACATGAGCCAGCAGTGTGCCCAGGTGGTCAAGAAGGCCAATGGCATCCTGGCCTGGCTCAGGAACAGCGTGGCCAGCAGGTCCAGGGAAGGGATTCTGCCCCTGTACTCAGCCCTGGTGAGGCCACAGCTCGAGTCCTGTGTCCAGTTCTGGGCCCCTCAGCTCAGGAAGGAGATTGAGGTCCTGGAGCAGGTCCAAAGGAGGGCAACCAGGCTGGTGAAGGGATCCAGCACAAGTCCTGTGAGGAGAGGCTGAGGGAGCTGGGGGTGTTCAGCCTGGAGAAGAGGAGGCTCAGGGGAGACCTCATCGCTCTCTACAACTCCCTGAAAGGAGGCTGGAGCCAGGGGGGGTCAGGCTCTTCTCCACCAGTCAAACAAGAGGCCATGGGCTTAAGCTCTGCCAGGGGAGGGTTAGGTTGGATATTAGGAAGGAATTCTTTCCAGAGAGGGTGATCAGGCATTGGAATGGGCTGCCCAGGGAGGGGGTGGATTCTCCATCCCTGGAGGTTTTTAAGAAGAGAGTGGATGTGGCACTGAGTGCCATGGGCTGGGAACCAGGGTGGCAGTGGATCAAGGGTTGGACTTGGTGATCTCAGAGCCCCTTTCCACCCCAAATGATTCTGTGATTCTGTGATTCATGACAGTGGTGATGGGCTGTTGCTGCTCATCTACCTTTGCCCACTTTCCTGATGCAAAGGAGAGAAGATTAAAGGCTGCTTGAAATTGTCCTGGCTCCTGCTGTTCCTGACAGTGCTGGGAAATGCTCAGTGGAGGCACTGCCAAGTAACCATTATGTTTTGCCTCCAGCCCTGGAGGGAAACATTGCAGAGAAAACTGAGCAGAGACCCTGGCCACTGCTCCCATGTCCCCTGCTTGGCAGTTGGGAACATTGCCCTGATGTCACCAATGGGGAATTTGACTGTCTCTGATGATGGTAAATAGTAGAAGCAGTCCAACTTCTTAAAGAACAACTGCCCAGGCTGGCTCTTCAGCTGCCTGACATCTGTTCAGCCCTATTTAGGAAACTGCAACTGGTTGAGCAGTGCTGGGGCTGCTGCCCCATCCCCATTTCCATGTTGGGCTCCATTCCTCACAGGGAGAGGGAGGACAACCCAAACGTGTGGACAGGCTCCTCACTCCACATACCCTTGGTGTTTGGCCAGTGTCACACATTTTTAAGGCAGCTGAGATCCAGGACATCTCCTTTTACTCTTGCACTTGCTGCTGGCCCAGGACAGCTTATCTGTGTGCATCCAAGTGGCACTGAGGCAAGGAATGAAGAGGAGGCCTGGGCAGTGCCTCAGAAACAGGCAGACAGGGTGTGGGGGAAGGAGCCATCCTCCCAAACTCATTGTGTGCTTCATACTTACTGTCCTCTCTCAACAGACCTCAGATCCCACACTGCATTTTTAAACAGAATTAGAAAAGTAGCTTGTGAGTATCAAGTGACTGGAATGCATTTCCACAGCCACTGCTGTCTCATCCCATCACCAGTATTTTTCCACACCAGGCAGGCATCAGGCTTATCTGTGCAATGCTGTCACAGCTGCTGATGGTGAAGTCTTGCATTCAGGAAGAGGACAGTCCTCAAGAAAGTTAGGGTGGAGGCCAAGCTGCAACTCTGTCTCCCAGAACAGTCAGAACAGCAGCAGAAACAGCCATCCCAAAAGAGAAGGATCACTAAAATGTCTTTTTAAATGACAGACTGGACCACGAGCAGCCCAAGCTCCTTTTTACCCAGCCCCCTCTCTTGGGCAGGGGACATACAGAGTGGTTCCTAAGACCTTTATTTTCCCCTGGTTGGCTCATGCTTAATCTTGCATATGTTCAGCAGGCAAACCAGAGTTTCTGCCTGTTGGGAGCTGACTGTAGGAAGATGATGAACAGCAGTGCAGAGCTGCTCACAGGGTCTTAGTTGAAGTGTAGCAGAGAGAGCTCTTCCAGCTGTTTCCCAGAGTGATTTAGCTGTATCCAATTCTGGAATGGGGATTTACTCCCAGAGACAGCATGGCACTTGTGAAAATCCTAATACAAAATCCTAATTCAAGAAAGCATGTTTAATTTCCAAGATTTTTACTCCAGTCCATAAGTGTGTCAGAAAGGGAAGTATATGTTTAAGTGCTCTCTTAATGAGATTTGTGTCTGATCTGCCTCTGATACAAACCCACAGCTATAAAAGCAGGGGACAAGGTCAAAGCAACGAGGTGATTTTTAAAATGATTTATTTAATCTTTATTTTGCCTTTTTGAGATTTTTTTGTGGGAAATGTTTATTTCCAGTTTAGCAACAAACTTCTTTGCCTCACTGTCTGTTTTTCAAGGCCTTGTGTCCAGCATCTAATGCTCCTTTCAGGCTGCATATAAATCACATTGCAATGTCACTATAGGAATTTGTTTAAAGATATCAGGAATTTGATAGCTGTGTGGAATTATTAGCTCTCAGCCTTCAGAACACATTCTCAGCCTTCCTTCCTCTGCTTTTTCAGTCTGCCTCAGCCTGCATATCTTCCAGCTCCCAGGCTCCTAAATCAAGATCTGCACTTACCCTCCCTCTGCAGCAACACTGACCAAAAAAGCAAATTACTAAGGATGTGGGGAAGGGGGAGGGTGTCACCAAAGTGCTCCCTGATGGAAAGATTGTACAGGAGAAAATATGAACCCCTTCAAAAGCAGGCTTAGCATTGGCTTTCATGTCTCATAATAGCCTGGTGTCCTATGGTGGGAGCTGCAGGGCACAGAGAGTCAGATTCACAGGTATTTCAGCTGCAAAATTTCTCTGGTTTTAGATGACATCAGTCCCTACAGAGGAGCTGGTTCCTGCACTTTGGTTTGCAAAAAAACCAAGTGCCAGACTGTGATGTTTTTCAGCACCTCTGTCTGAGGCTGGGAGGCTCCAACCTTTGTGGCATTCAGTGTCCCAGCCCTGGTTTGGCACGGGGCTCGGGCACAGATTGGTCACTGCTGACCTTCCCTGGTCAGGCTGCTGCAGTGATGGCTCAGCTTGCCTGTAAAGCTGAGGGGAACACCACTGATACACTGAGTGTGTTCTAGAAGAGGCAAGGACTTGCTGAGGTGTTTTAAACAAACCACGTTTCACTGAATAAGTCTGCCTGTTGGTGGGCAGGCAGGTCCTCTGAGCAGGAGCAGGGTGCTGGGAGGTGGATTAGGGTATTGGGAGGTGGGTCAGGGTGCTGGAGAAGAAAAGGCTCTGGGGACACCTAACAGTGACCTTCCAGTGTCTGAAGGGGCTGCAGGAAGGCTGAGAGGGACTGTGTGCAAGGGCCTGAAGGGATGGGATGAGGGGCAGTGGGCTTAAATTAGAGAAGAGTGGATTTAAGAGAGATGTTCAAGGTGAGGCTTGAGGAGGTTCTGAGCAACCTGATCTGGGTGAGGGTGTCCCTGATACTGCAGGGGGTTGGGCTGGGTGACCTTGAGAGGTCCCTTCCAACCCAAATCATTCTAGGATTCTATGATTGTTTGGGGTTTTTTTGCTTTCTGCTCACTGCTTATACTGTTCTTGCACTCCAGGACCTGCTGAGGAGGGAAAGCAGTGAATTTGGCCCCATCCTGAGAGATCCTTTCTACCTGGTCAGCACAGGAGCCAGGTAGGTGTTTAATAATGTCCCCTTCATCACTCCAGAATCAGCTCTTGCCATCCTCCTGCCAGCAGCAATTGTCATGCATTGCCTGTGTAAATAGATGGACTGTTCCCAACTCTAGAAAGCATCTGCATGGGCACAGTTCTGAGTGTGTTGTGCCCAGCAGAGTTAGTAGGGGTAAGTTGCTGTGAACTTATTTTTTCCACTATGGACATTAATTCACTATCAAGTCCTCCTCACGTCATCTTGGAGCCTCTTTCTGCAGCACAGTTCCAATTATGTACCTTCCAAAACAGGGCTGATCTGCTGTTAGAACTCACAGCAAGAAGCTGTCAAAACTGAAGGCTTGTAAAGGAAGAAAATACCTCGTGGGCCCACTCTGCTTCTCTCCAGTTCAGGGTGCTGCCTCCCTCAAAGCAAGTGAACATTTGTGTGGATTAAAGCTGGGATGTTTTGTTCAGCAACAGGGGAGAGAGAAATTTTCTTAAAAATAGAAAAAGTGTAATCCTAAAATTCACAATATTAGGACTTACATAACTATCCACTTAACAGTGGGTTGTTTTGAAGTTAACTTGAACTGAAGTTGATCTCTCTGTATTTACATTTAAATAATAAATAGGTGCTTGCCCTAAGCTCTGAGTGCCCAAACAGCTAACTCAAATTACAGTAAAAACCATCAAGAGAGACTAAAGGAATTATTCACAAAGGAAGTCTGTTCCTCACCAGCTTGCAGTAAATGTCACCCCACTCTGCAGTCACAGTGGGAGTGAGCTCTGCTGTCTCCCAAGGTTTTGCTGTGCAGCTCTGGGTCAGGGAGTGACAGCTAGAGGTAGAGGAAGGTTCCCAGTCTGACTGGATCTTACTTCTGACTGCCTGGCAATTTTGGCCCCTAAGAAGACAGAAATGCTGCTTCAGAGGGACCCAGTCTGGTTTCAGGCAAACACTTTTATTGTTTAAAACACTCCTGTTTACTTTGATTGGTAATAACTTTTTCTGTGTCCTAAGAGAACAATACAGCTGTTTTAGTTCACCCTGCCATTCTCATTTTGCCATTCTCAATAGCTGCTGCTTCCTTTTTTATTCCCCCAACCTATTTTCCAAGTAACAAGATGAAACACCCAGACTGAAAACAAGTTTATTGGGGCACGAAATGTAGATTTCTTGATTTCATGCTTCACTGCACAAAGATTATTGGTACTAACTTAACAGTTTTATGATGCTTCTGCTGTGTAGGCATCCTGCATGCTCTGCAAGCACATTTTTACTGAGAGATGTGAAGTCTTTTTTCCCTGCTTTATCAGAATTGGATTTCCCAAAAGATAGAACAAAAGGATGGGAGAAGACAGGAAAAAGCCCTTGGCTCTGAGGACACAGGGTCCCACTGCCCAGGCTGCAGATCACTCCCTATGACCCTCAGCTGCTGAGTGATTTTTCTTACATTGTTGAATCCAAAGTGATCTGAAAGAGAATGGGCAGGAGTGTTGGAAGGCAGAGCACTCAGACCAGGAACTGCTGAAGCCAGTTGATGTTTTACATTTAATTCTCAATGAGAACAAGATCTGAATCCTCCACAGACTGAAAGGAACAGGTAGACCAGGACCTGGTGGGAACATCCCTAACACCTCTCTTGCTCAAGGAGGAAAGCTGTCAGACAGTGAAGGTATGGTCAGGAATCACTTGGTGCTGTGCTGTGTGAGTCTCTGTTACAGAGCTCTGCTCCTGCTCTGCTCCCCAGGTGTCTGTCCTACACCAGCTGTCTTGGCAGCACTCTGGGGAATGGTTGTTGCTCCATCATTTTTAGAAACTCCAATTGCTTCCACAGTAGGAGAGATCTTTCAATTAGAGAATTGCCATCTGGAGTTTCTGACAAACACTGAGCATCTGAAAAGAATACACATTGCTACTGTCCAGGAACCACAGACAATATCAAGAGCAGTCTGTCTGGGAAGTGTCCCCACCCCCAGGCAAAGGCTGCCAAGTTCTATTCTTGGTTACACCAGAAGAAAGCTGGAAGGATCCATGTCTTTGATGGAGTTATTCCTAATTGGTACCAGTACATCTGAGAACAAATTTGGGGCAAAAGTCTCAAACATCAACCACTGGCAGTGCTGGATTATTTGAACAGTGTGACTCAAGAACAGAAAGTACACTGGCAGTGGAGCTTCATTGTATTTTATTGTTTCATGGTATGCCCTCATGTTTTTAGGCCATCTTCTCTTGCATCTGCTAGCACTATTATTACTGCTCTTTTTGTTTTCCAGCTGTCTAGCAGTACAGGCAAGCAGGTTTGGTATTCTGAGCAGGATTCTCACCTCAAAGGCCCAACACTGTTTCTCAGACTAACATGAGAACATCTTAAAAGACCTGGGAGGAATAATTTAATCTGCAGCTGTAACATCCCTTTGCAGTTGAAGTGTATTGGCATTGGGTTTTTTAACACCTGACTGTCTGAGTGAAGATCTTTTTTCTAACAGGACTCCAAGGTTGTAAGAGCTTTTAAAAATTTTTTCTCCACAGTCTAAATAGTGCATTTTTCTGGCTTCTCTTTGTTCTTAGAGACAGTTGGATCATGCTGATGGCATCTCTCCAAAAGAAGCAGATAATGTTAAGGGAATTTTTGGCCTGTAAAGCTGAAATTCTCAAAGTTGTCAGCAACTGAGTGGGGTTTGATGGCAGATAATGTCACGTGGTCTTTTTTCCAGCAGTAACAAAAAAAAATCAAAGCAAAGCTGGAAAGGAAGCCAGGCACATAGGTTTTCCTAATTTTTTTCTTCAATTACATATTGCTGTGGTGCTTGCTCAAGGTGTGCACATGTGTGTGCACTGAAAATGATGGGAGATGGGAAGCAGGAACAGATCTGGCTCTGTGTCCCTAAGTTTAGTGGACTGGTGCACACCTCACCTAAATCAGCAGGCTTCTGATATGCTTGCCTAATTTGCTCATTAAGGAGGTGCTCAATAGCTTTTCTCACTCATTGATTGATGATGAATTGTATCATGGTCTGTCTCTTGTTTTTTAGGTCTTTCAGCAAGCAAGAAAGAAGCCACTCTGAAAAAACAGGATTCTTATGTTATTATCCCCACCCTCACCCCAGCAGTGAGGTTCTCACTGGCTCCACCACACTGACTGAGAACCACAAGCTCTCAGAACTTCCCAGGCCAGATGGCAGGACTTCTGCATTTGTTCCATCCCCAACAGAGCCCAGGAGTCACTATCCTGAGCACAGGCAAGGCTCTAAGCCCTTGTTCCTTAACCTCACCCCTTCTGGATCTGGCCAGTCCTCCTCTAACACACCCAGCCAGGCTCCCTCTGACTTCCAGGGTGGAGGTGAGAGCCAGGCTGTGAGGCAGCCCCGGGCCAAACGAGATGCTGTTCCCCCTGAGGGCAGCAGTAACACTGGGGCAGAGCCTTTGGATGCTGTGCAGGACAGATCCCCCGAGACTCCCACGGAAGAGAGGATGTGGAAAAGGAAAGCGGGGCTGCTTCACAGGTCCCTCCCACCCAAAGTGGGGTGGGCTCACTCTGTCAAAGACAACAGCTCCCCAAGGGCTATGGTGGCTCCTCCAGAAGCCGGGCTGAAGTTCTCCCAGAGGTGGCAGTCCCTGCCAAGGCAGAGCAGCACTTCTTCTGACCCAGAGACTCCTTCTCCCCAGGGGATAAACCATCTCCGGATCTCAGAGTCAGGCCTGCAGCTCACTCCCCCCCCACGGCTGCAGGATGATGAAGATGATGAGGTGTTTGTCATGCCTTCCCAGCCCACTGCTGCCACTCCACCCTTCTCACCCCCACTGCCATCCCATCCTCTTCCTGAGCTGAGCTTTTGCACTTCTGCCAAGGGCATGGAGGAATTCCCACCTCCTCCCCCAGCAGTGGTGCTTGAGGAGAATGGGGCAGCTGGAGACAAATCCACCAGGCTGACAGAGGAGTCCAAAGTGAGGTAAGGGAGGGCTGTAACGTGGTGTCTCAGGCATGGCAGGGCCATATACAGTAAGATATGCAGGGCTCCAGACAAATGTGAGTGACCTCCCCATCTCTGGGTGCTGTGGCACCCACCCACAGCTGCTGGGAAGCCTGCAGAGCAGTGCTGGAGGTATAAGGGGAGAGGGGACAGATGGACTCACTGCTGCTGCTGGGTTTGGGTGGCTGCCAAGAGGGTTGTCAAATGATGTGGCCAAGGCACAAAGCAAGAAGGCAAAAGGTTTTGTGTCCCATCAGCAGATGCACTGACAGGTGCTCTGTAAGTGAGGGAAAGAGAGTCATGGGTGAGAATCTCTCTGGGTCTCATTCTCCCTGCAGTCACCCTCTGCATTTCACTGGAGTTCCTTCTTTCTCCAGCATGAAGAGTTAAAATGGCTGCTGAATCCTTTCAGTTACTGGGTTTTCAGAGAGAACTGTGAAAATCCATGATGGTTTTTCCAAGCCGTTAACGAGTTTCCCAGAATGTATTTTTGACCTGGCACAAAATAATGCTGTTATGAAACAGTGACCATCTGCCAAGGAGTGACAATGTAAATATGTCACAGTCACACTCCATAGTGAATTTTTCCTGAAGGATAGGACTTTGGGCTAGGTGCCCAGCTGGTTTAACTCTGCACAGCTTCCCCTGCTCCCCAGGAGCTGTTCTGATTTCCATCCTGGGAGAAGCTGCTCAGGATGGTACTCCCAGGTGGTGAGACTCACCCTGTGAGCAGAAAACAAGCTAGCTTGTCACCCACTACTTCTTTCTGTGTTGGAACAACAGAAGAGCAGTGTCCAGTTTGAGAGGACAATGTGCTTCTGGTGCCAGCAGCTTCAGACTGTGGGCCTCTCTGTGTCAAAGTAAGAGACAAAAATAAGTGAGAGAGAAGGAAAACTTACTTGTTTTAGGTCTTCACCATGTGTTCACAACAGTCCTCTGTGATAAGTTTATCCTCATCTCACAGAATTTTTCTGTCCATAGCAGCTTCAAAAGCTTTCCCAAAGTCCTGATGGAAAGAGACATACCAGGGTTGGGCTCCAGTAGTGGGGAAAAGAACTGGGCTCCCTCCCCACCTGCCCCACAGAGGACCAGCTCACCATCTGCTGAGGACAAGCAGCACCAGGTACCTGCTGCTTCTGAAGGGCCTCAAAGTGCTGACAGACAGTCTGTAACTCAACCTGAAGGCAACCACAGAGAGCCACAAATCATCCCTGGGGAGTCAGAAAATGGCAACCTGGACTCTGGGTCACTCAGCACTGCACCTCCTGTAAAGACAAAGAAAAAGACCCCAGAGGATATTAAATCAGAGGCTTTAGCTAAAGAAATTGTCCATAAAGATAAGTCTTTGGCTGATATCCTGGATCCAGATTCCAAAATGAAGACAACCATGGATTTAATGGAAGGGCTTTTCCCCACTGGAACCAGCTTGCTGAAGGAGCACAACATGAAAAGGAAGAAGACACAGAAGAAACCCAGCAGGGCAGTAGTTGAAGATAACACGTAAGCACTTCTTGTTTGGGTCGTGGGCTAATGTGGCAGCAGAACTTGCTGCTTGCTTGTTTTTAAGGACAAACCTGTGCTGAGTTTTTCTGCATCTGTGTAGGTGGATGATGGCAGAGAACTGAGTTTCTCAGTTCCCAAATGTGAGTTCTGGCAGGGCAGTTCTGAATGCCCTTTCTCCTGAGCTGGGCTGGATGCCTGGCCCTTGAGCTCACCTCTCTGGAATGTGCAGAAGGTGATCCTGAGCTTGGGCAGCAAATGAGCCCTCTCTGGAGATGTTATTTGATTTTGCTATTTTAACTTTTGTAATCTGAAGCAGTTCAGTCCAAAGCACAGTCACTGAGATATGAGGATAAATTCAGGACCAAAACAGTGACAGGCAGAAAGATAATGAGAGGCCAGATTTTGGAAGGAGGTATCCTCCTTATTACAGAGGGCTGCGAAGATTAGCCCAAGTCCTCCAGCATGGGGTTTTTTTAAGATTGAGACTCCCAAGTAACATCTGGAGAACCATACTGAAATAAGTTGTAATGTGTCATGCCAGCTAAGATGGTCAGCCTGGCCGTGGCCAGCAGAGCTGTGCTGATTTACCTGCAGCAAGGAGCAGATCCCTGGCAGAGCTGTTAACCAGGCAACATTTAAACAGAGCAGCTGGACTGTGCTGCACACAGGAGGGATGTGAAAGCAGCTGACATGCACCCTCTGATGGCAGGAATTGGCCATTTCCTTTGTGATTTATCACTCTCTGAAGGTACCAGAGAGGGAGTGCTGGAACCACACGGATCTAAGCATGGGGAAAAGTCAGCCTTAGACTGAACTCCTCCTTTTTCTTCCCTGTGGTGTAGGAGAGAAGAAAAGGAAGCTCCTGTAACCCTGGTTGGATGTCCTGCATATTATAATGTTTCTGCACCCAAAGCAGAACTGCTGAATAAAATCAAGGATTTACCAGAAGAAGTAGGTGAGGAAGAGGAGCTGCTGGACATCAATGAGAAGAAGGTAAATTCAGTGCACACCACCATTTGCTGGTTACATGCCTGATACAATAATTAGCCCTAGAGTAAAGTCATTTTACTGATTGATGGCAGCTTTTGGCTATCCTAGAGTGAGTGGGTGTATTTAGACCACCCTGTGAAGCTCTGGATGTCCCAGATTGAATGAAGAGAGCTAATCTAAGCACTCACTCCAAATTTGAGTACAAATTCTGCACAGCCCTGAGGCAGGCCTGGATTATGCCACATCCTCAGTGTAGAAGTTGTAAGAGGCAGTCCCTGTCCTGCAGCAAGGAAGGAAAAGGGAGAGGTGAAGTGACTTGAGCAAGGACAATTTGGGTTAGAAGCAGGAGAGTCTGCCTGCTGACTGCACTGTCTGGGTGCATGAGGTTTTGCCCTAGGATATTCCTCTCTAGTGAAGCCAGTTTGTATATTTTTCCTGCTGTCTGCACTCACTACCTCCAAAGAAACATCAGTTACTCTTTTTCCCCCACACTTCATTGTCCCACTGACCAGTTGAAAGCCACGTGCACCTCAGCAGCTCAGCCAGCACAGCCTCGATGGGATGACTTGGGTGGGAGAGGAGGAGGAAACATTTTCCCCTCTTATTGCAGCCACATTTCACTGAGGAATGGCCCCGTAGGCTTGGGTGCTCTTGTCTTCCAGGGCTTTTGCAGGGCCTTGTAATTTGCCCCTGTGGTTATCCCACATTGGTTACCAGGTAATTACAGACATGCTACAAAGCTCAGGAATCCCAAGGAGCTACAGGCAGGTACTTACCTGTCTGTGCCTCCCTTCACACACCTACTACCAAAAGAGCCAACACTGCACAACTGCAAAAACATCCTACAGTGCACCGGGCAGAGTAGCATGGCCCATATTTCATGCTGTTTGTACAACATCAGTTTTAACATACTGAGGAATACAAATATTGGTGCTAGTGCCATATGCTGCAAGTAGAGTCCTTAATTACTCCACAGAAATCAGGCAGGGCTTTACAGGAAAGCTGCCAAGCTCAGCCCTTCTGTCAAAGTGCAGAGGATTTGTGTGTCTCCAGCACAAATCCACATTCTCTGTGGGTCCTCATCCCCATGCCAGGTTTAAAACAGCAGAGAGAAGGTGTGAGGCTGAGTGATGTTAGCAAGTATGCAGTTTGTCAGCAGCCCTGACCTGGGGAGTTCACCTCTGTCTTCCACACTGCCTTCTTGGTTTTGTTCTCAGATTTTATCTGCAAAGCAAAAATCTGCTCCATACCAGGCTTTAATACAGTGACAGTGAGGATGGGACCTCCATCAAACCTCTCTGTAACACATCTCAGAATCCCAGACTGGTTTGGGTTGGAAGGGACCTCAAAGCTCCTCCAGTGCCAACCCCCTGCATGGGCAGGGACACCTCCCACCAGCCCAGGTTGCTCCAAGCCCCATCCAACCTGGACTTGGACACTGCCAGGGATGGGGCAGCCACAGCTTCCTTGGGCAGCCTGGGCCAGGGGCTCAGCGCACTCAAATTAAAGAATTTCTCCCTAATGTTTGACCTAAATGTCCCCTCTTCAGGTTTGAAGGGGGAACAACTGCCCCTTGTGCACAGCTCAGTCCTCCAGAAACCTCCTGAGGTTAATGCCAGACTTTGTGTCCAGCCTGCAGAGTACAGCTATAGAGCTTCCCCCCTGGGAACTCTAATCATTGAAACAGATCCTTTCTTATGCTCCTCAGGATTTGATCCAACTGATAAGGACCTTGGATCTTTATTTTGAAGGTGACATTAGCATAACAGGCACCGAAAAAGGCAAGGGTTGGTTCTTGTCTCAGGGTGCTACCTGTCCTTCTGAGGGGAGAATCCAAGGAAAGGAGTTTTCCTGGTTATTCCTGATCCAGGTTGGGTTTAATACCACCTCTGCTCTCCTCTGCCCTGCACTACACTGCTACCAAACGGTCTGACTTAGCGAGCACTCCTGCCTGAGCCTGGTGCACACGTTGAAGAGAACATTACTTGCGTTTTATTCAGCTTTGGCACATCGGTGGAAGCAGCCACAACTCCCGGGGATACAGGCAGAGTGTGGTACCCTCTAGTGGTGTCTGCCCAAACAGTGCTGCTCATCCCGGCTGCCCCTGAGCCCACCTGCCCCTGGGGATTGCTGCTGGAAAGAAGACTGAGTTAGTCAGCTCAGAGATACTGTTTTCAGGCAACCTTGTGACTGACTTCTGTCTCATCCTGCAGTGTTTGGTGCAGAGTGAGTTAACATACTTACAGTGGTGCCTCAGCAGTGCCTGCAGTAGAGAGACTGAAAACACCCAACCCCTGGATGAAGGAAGAGCTTTTCCAGCTCTCTGCTCTCCATTCTGACTAAATGGAAGGAAGAAGTGCAAGCCCCAGGCAACAGACTTTGGCTTTTGCATATGTCTTTCTCCTAAATTCTAACACAAATTATGTTCTCCAGCACTTGTGTAACACTGCTGTTTCTGGAGTAACCAAACCCTGGGGGCTTCCTTTTCTTTGGAGGTGAAACAGTTGCCAGCATTTTCACAAAATGGGTGTGGGCCCTCCCTGGCTTTGCTCAGTCTTTAAGTAAATTTATAGCATCTTTGGTGTAAATGCTCTCTTGATGCCTCTCTGAGTGAGGCAGTGCCTGCAGGGGATGGGGGTTTGTGGGCATGGGTGAATTTGAGGCTTGCACCTCGACACTGAGCCCCGTTATTTTGTACAGTTCTGGGCTGTAATAAAGCATAACATCCAAAGACAAAATTTCAGGCTGTGGCAGGGAAGATGCAGGAGATGTGGCTGTAGCTCTTTTCACTCGGAGACTTTAAAGAACCTGCATCCTTCAGCTGTAGGTAGCTGGGTATCAGGATATAGCACACCCAATCAGATGTCTCTCACAGATGATGATGGTAGAACAAATATATCTGCATTCAATCTGAGCAGGTGATCACATTATCACCTGGATGTAGAATTTCAAATCTTCCTCTGTTTCCTCCTTAATGTCTTCTTTATCAATGACTTGACCCTGCTCCTCAGGAACTGTAGCCATATCCTCTTGTCATCATCCATATGACCAGTGTGGCAATGTGTTCCCCTTCTGACAGGCTGAGCTCATTGGGAGCTTGACCCACAAACTGGAAATCCTGAAGGAAGCCAAGGAGGACCTGCTTGCAGACATCAAGATGAACAATGCTCTGGGAGAGGAGGTGGAGCTGCTGATCAGCAAGCTGTGCAAACCTAACGAGTTTGACAAGTACAAGATGTTCATTGGGGACTTGGATAAGGTGGTGAACCTCCTGCTCTCCCTCTCGGGGCGCCTGGCCCGGGTGGAGAATGTTCTGAGTAGTCTGGGGGAGAATGCCAGCAGTGAGGAGCGGGTATGTATCTGCACAGCCACAGAGCCTTGGCCTCCTTTGGGGTGCAGGACAGCAGCAGTCACCTGAATGTGTTTGTACAAGCTGGGACCTCCAAAGGCTCCCAGGAAGGCAGATGCCTAAGTGCTTTTCTACAAGCAGTAGCAAACGCAGTTCTGTCCCTGGGAATCTTGGGTGCAGTTTGTAGAAATGTCCCAGATCCTGCAGCTTTTGTCTAAACACAGAAGAGCCATGTTGAGGACAGGATGTCTGTGACCCGTGGCTGGAGGCCAGGCTCTGTGGTGTTCTGTGTTGTGGACCAACCCACTGCCTTTTGCCTCAGTTGAAGCCACATGGTAATGGTCTTTGGGTGGCTGTGAGAGACAAAGCCAGATTGTCCTGGTAGTTGTTGCTTTCAAGGAAGTTTTACGGACTTCCTTGGAACAATTTCTGCCCCCATTGACTAGAACATTCAGAGTTTGATTCAGCTGGTTTGATTCAATCCATAATGAGGAATTCATCCTCCTCTCACAGGGTTTTGACTGCGTGTCTGGGAGTGTAGCAGCCATCCCACCTTCCCAGGGGTGGCAAACCTGGTGTTGGGGGGAAGAAGGGGGAAGATCAGGGAATTAGGTGTTACTGATACTGAAGTGCTCTCTCTGGTGTGTGCAGAGTTCCCTGAATGAGAAGAGGAAAGTGCTGGCTGGCCAGCACGAAGATGCCCGGGAACTGAAGGAAAACCTTGACCGTCGAGAACGGGTGGTCTTGGAGATCCTGAGCAACTACCTCTCTGAGGAGCAGCTCCAGGATTACCAGCACTTTGTAAAGATGAAGTCTGCACTCCTCATAGAGCAGCGAGAGCTGGATGATAAAATCAAACTGGGTCAGGAGCAGCTCAAGTGCCTGATGGAAAGCCTCCCCACAGACTTCACGCCCAGGGATGCAACAGCAGCAGCTGCCCTAGCTGCAGCACTTGCTACCTCTGCTGGGCTAGGTGGTAAAACACCTCCAGCAGTCTCCTCTTCCTCACTCTAACCTTCCCCAAGTGGGCCTGGGAAAGTCCTCCTGCTTGAGTCTGTTTAGTCCAGGTACTTGGCAGATGGTTCTCTACAAAGACAATGAACAGAGACAGTTTTGAAACAAGATTTTAATGAAGGAAAAACAAACAGCAATAATAAAGGTTTTACTCTCCTCTCCTTCCACCTCTGCTTCTTGGAAATTTAAATTGATGTGGAGGGAAGCCTCCTCCTGCCAGAGATGAGGAAGACACCTTACCTTTAATAAAAAAACATGACCTCTCTTCCCTCCCTTTCCTGCCAACCTGGCACCTCATTAAATAATGAAGGAGCTAAAAGAATGAAGCCTTAAAAATAAAACCTACCCATTCTACTGAACATTATTGATATTTATATTTTTTAAAGAACAAGACAGAATGTGTAAGTTTTTGTACATATTCTAATCAGTTTCTTAATTCTACCTTATTCTGTAAGTAGAAAAGACATTTAATTTTGTATTTTGTGAAAACCTTAACAAAAAGAGGGAACCCCAAAGATAGCAATACATTAGCTTGGAACATCTCCTCATGGTTTTGTTGCTGTTGTTGTTGTTGTTTTTTAATATAATAAAGGGCTACCAGAAGCTTCAACCTGTTTCAACAAATGCTAGGTGTACCACAAAGTGGCCTTGTGAAGATGTTGACCAGGAAGATACAGTCTGTCCTCTTCTGGATCTTGTGATCCACTGATTCTGGAGTTCAAACATGTTTTTATGAGAACCTGCATCTCAGGAGTCCCAGGTTGTCATGAAATGAGGAATTTGGGTCTGGACTCACTGCGGGAGCATTTGGGGGAGTCTGTCTTTGGTTTGAATGATCTTACCTTGTGATCTGTGTTACTGTTGCAGGCTGAATGCATTTCTGAGATGTGAAAGGCATCTCTAAGGATGCTTTTTTGTGAAACACGTGATGCGCACAAGGACTTTTTTCATACCTCATTTGTCTGAACTCACTTCATCAGAAATTATTTTACAAGCCAGAGGAGGCACTAAGTTGAAATCCAATATTCTCTTCCTCCCCCAGAAATCATACATGTGTCATGCTCATGTCACACACCCTGCTTAGATAGACAAGAACCTACCACAGAGACTGTTGGATTATTTCCTACTGAGGGCAACCTGCAGTAATTAAATTTGCCCAACTGAACTTTACCATATCAGATGTCTGAGTGCTGAAGGATTGTT
Organism: Phaethornis superciliosus; assembly: GCA_023637945.1. NCBI lineage: Eukaryota > Metazoa > Chordata > Aves > Apodiformes > Trochilidae > Phaethornis > Phaethornis superciliosus. The sequence goes on from JAJQWJ010000005.1 coordinate 2,083,607, forward strand.
GCCAGTTTGCAGGCAGAAAAGCAGATTGGGGCAGACTCCCTTTTCCTGGAGGGAACGTGCTTTCCTCTCTGAGTTGCTTCACCAGTTGAATGAAATATCTAGAAGCTGCATCCACAGGTTACCACCCCAGCTGATCAGCCAGATTTGGGTCACCTCTCTTCTGACCTTGCTGAGATCCAAGATTCTTTCTCCACAGTGTTGCATTTTCATCCCACCCTAGCCACCAGGACCAGAGCAGATCTAGTTTTTCAGTCCATTCATTTTGGATTTCAACTCTAGCATGTCTGAAAATCACAACAGTCATTGCTTTCAGTGCTGGCTTTAAAGCTCCCCTTCTTTTCCCCCAATATTTCATGTCATAGCTCTTCCACCAGCAGCTTGGCAGACTAAAGAAAACAGCAATACCCTTCTGTTGTACTAAGCATCAATTCTCCACACCCAACAGAAAATCTACCTGGTTTGGTAATGAAGCAGCAGGGCAATTACATGTGGTGACAGCAACGTAACATTTTCATTACTTCTGAGCTTGAACAGTATTCAGGCTCATACAGCATTTCATGAGTACTCTGAAGTAGAGGAGCTGATTTTTATGCTTTAATAGCTGAACAGAAACAAAACTGGAGGGAAAAGTATTTTGGGGGATCACTCAAGAATAATTATTTGCTTGAGTGGAGTTTCAGGAAAGCAGTAGGGAGCTGTTTCAAGCCACTGAAAACATTTTATTTGTCCTAAAAAAAGTTCCTACACAGTACTTCAGTTCAGTTTACCATATTTAAAGGTTGTTCTCATTTAGATTTTCTTTTTTTATAGCAAGCCTTCCATCCTACACTTATCAAAACAAATCAAAAAAAGGCTTGGTAAATCTGGCAGGCTTTTGTGAACAGCCTGAGATCAGGCCAGTGTGTTTTCCACTGAGTAAGTGATTTTCTAAGAAAACAAGTCCTGCACTCTACCCTCAGGTCAGGAAGAGCCTCTCACTGATGGGACACACGATTGATGGTCATGGTCACTGCTTGCTGGTGGTACACTGGCAGTTGGCCAGCCTTGTGGTGCTGGAAAATAAGGCTTTTACTAAATGTGTGTATAAACCAGTTTCCTTTGTCAGATTTTCAGCTTAAAAGAAAAAAAAAAAAAAAAAAGAGGTTAAGGGTTCATGGTGGTTTACAGGAAATTCAGGAGTCTGGCATGGCTTTGTGGTCCAGCAAATTTGGGAGTTGATGATGAAAGTCTTATGTGTGCTCCCACTGCACATACAAGAATCAGCTGATGAGGTAAGTGATAGTTACTTACATTTTTATAACAGCTTAGATCTTAAGGTGAAAAATGCATTTAAAGCCATATTCCCGTTGTAAGTTCTGGTAAGTTTGTCATGAGGGAAATGGTCTTGGCACAACTTACTTTGTTCAAAAATTGCAGGGTTCACTGAGTTTGGGAGAAGCACACCTTGACATGTATTTATTAAAGGTAATTAAGCATTGGCCAGGCCTGTAGCTTTAGTTCTGAGTGCCTTTGGCAAGAAGTGAAATCTAGTTGTTGCTCCCTGTCCCACCTTGCTTTTCTTTTGTGTTTTTTTAAAATGAGACTATAATAGAAGCTAATTTCCCAGAGTGATGACATGATTTCATGGGACAGGAGTAGCATGAACAGAATGTTATACTTACTGTCTCATCCTTGTAAACTTAAAGAAACAAACGTGAATTGTGGGTCTGGCTACGTGAGATTTTTAGATCTGCACCTGTAGTCATGTGGCTGCAGTAGAAAAAGGCAGTAAATTAAATACAGGGAGCAAGATTTGCATTGCTACCCCTTCCCCAAAATGCAGTATCTTGTGCCTCCCAGAGCTGGGGTATTCCTCCTTGCAGATGGAACGCGAGCTAAACATGACAGCACAGGGAAAACAAATCATTCAAAACACAAATGATTCCAAAATTGTTCTCAACTGGTGAGCATTTTTACTAAAAATGAGCATTATTTTTATAAATTAAAACATGTGTTTGGAATCTTGGAATGGAATACCCCAGTCCCTGCTTCAGGGACAGTGGCACAGAGCTGGCCAGCCAGGCTGTGTGGCCTCACCCTGTAGATGCCGAGGGATGGGATTCCTCCCCAGGGCAGCTCAGAGTACCTGAGTCAAGCACCTTCTCCAAAGGGGTTTCCAGAGAAATCTGTCTGCTGTTGAAGGATCCTACAGCAGGTACCCAGCCCCTTCTGTGGCTGCAGTCTAGCACTGGCTCCAGGGAAAATCCTAATGAGGACAAAGCAGTTACACACTTGACATACGGTTGAAAATAAGAGCTAATCGTTCAAAAGCAATGGGGTGCCTCATTCCTGTTGTTACCTTACATTACAGCATTTTTCCTGACTCTGCATTCCCTAAACTCTTCAGCTTCCAGCCAGTTTCTGAGGGACTTCTCCAGAAAAAGGCAGACATAAACCATCATTCCACAGCTCCTCTCTGCGAGTCCTCACACACACCTTTAGCAACAACCCCTGTGGTCTGGTAAAGGCACCGTGAAAATCCACTCATTCAATTTGCTTTTTTTTTTATCAGAACCTTTGGGCAATTGACGGTCAAAAGAAATTCACATCAGATGCTTTCCTCGAGACTAAATCCTCTAAAGAATGTTTACATGGTAGTGTCTGTTGGTTGTAATTTTACACACAAGATCTTCTGTGAAGGTTACCTATAAAATTGGTCAAACACAGAGCACCAAACCAGTTTATGTGTCAGGCTGCATCCATCATCTCTATAGCTCAGCTGCTGTCATGATGGCTGAGACTGGTAATGAAGAGAAGCAAGCAAACCAGACTGGAGAGCATTTCATACTCCACATAAACAAAGTGTTGTACATCTCTTGTGTATCACAGGGTTTTTCTAGCAACCTGTTACTGCACAAAGATCGTGTTGTGCAACTGAATGTATTTATGTGGCCTGAGTGATCTGGGAGACCATCCTTTCCCTCCTGCTGTCCCTCTTCAATACAATCTGCAGAAACTGCGTGAAATAAGAGAACCTTAGTGCTAAAAATCTTTGGAAAAAAAATCACTTTTCTCATGGCATGATGGTGGGGAGCTGGAGCCAGCCAGGCTCAGGACCCTCAGCTGGGCTTGTGTGGGCTGTCAGCACGGCTCTGCCTGGATGGGGGATTAGGGAAAAAGGATCATTTTCCCCTGCACCATAAAGAAAACGTGGTACATGTGAGCCAGGCAGCTTTTTCCTCAGGGATTTGCAGCTTGAGTCCGTGTCTTCCTGCCAGGGTTGCTTTGGGAGCAGGCAGCCCTCAAATGAAATGAGAACCCAGCAGCTCTTCTGTTCACATCCCTTTTAGCACTAAATTGATTTTTTAGGTCTGAAACGCAAAGGAAGAACCCCAAAGAAAACACGTAATTCATCTGGCGAGAATAAAAGCAGGTGAAGATGTGACTGGAAGCTGAGAGGAAAGGGCTGAGGAGGGACTGGCTTGTGCACTGCTTGTGTCACCACAGGTGTTTTGCTGAACTAAAATCAGGTTGTGGTTAAAAAAAAAAAAAAAAGGAGCCATGCAATCAGAAAGGATGGCATTTGAAAATGAGAAGCCATGAGAGGTTTTGGCGTTTTTTGCTGGTTTCTCTTACCTCCCGACGCCGGTTTTGCGGCAGGCGCCATTTTAACTCAGGAAGCATCAGGGCCACCCCAAGTGCCTCAGGGTGCTGAGGGGACCACCCCAAGCACCCATCCTTCCCCAAAACCTCCCAAAATGAGAGCAGAGCTTGCTGACCACCCCTCTGGGTGTGTTTTTACAATTAATTAGCACCTGTGGAATAATCAGGACTAACAAGGGTACAGCTGGGCTGGGGTCCCACATGGGAAGCACTGCAGGAGAAGCTGCAGCTCTGCCTGAAGCTTGCTGAGGGAAAGGTGAGTACAGCTACATTTTTATACATTTTTATATGTTTTTTACCTGTTTGCATTTGCTGTGAAGCAGTTGGGTTGGGCTTGAGGGGAAAAAACATCACAGTTTGTGAGAAAGCAGGTGTGCTGGGGGTTTGGTTTTCAGATGGAGGGCCCCAGTGTGGGTCTCCAGGGGTCTCAGCATGGCCTCCAGTGTTCCCCATGGCAGGGCTTCCCCTCATCCTCTGCCTCCTCTCCACTGACAGCTCTCCATGATCTGGAGATCCAAGGGACTGGAATGTCCCACCAGCAGCACCCAGTCCTGTGCTCAGCCTCCCATGGTGTGACGGGAAAGGGGAATTGGGTGGTTCAGCATTCCCAGGTTCTGCACCAAAACTTGGGGCAGCTCACAGGTTGAGGTTGAATTTCTGAAAGCAAGTGTGAGAGGTTCCTTCTGGTTTGTGAGTGTTGGAACTGGGGCAAAAGGAGCAGGACTGGAGCAAGAACACAGCAGTGCTCTTGCAAAGCTGGCTGGTGGTCACCTTTTCATATGGCACACCAGGTGCCAGTGAACTTCTTATGGGTATTGTTTGGAAGAAATTGTCTCGCACCAATTTTCTTGTCAGTTCCCCTGGGAAGTGACCCAGTTGGCTTCCCATGCCCCATCACAACCTGCATCCCCCTTCAGCCTCCCTGCACTGTGCTCCCACACACTGCACCTCCTCACACCAGGAGTTTCTGGGTGCCCGGTGTCCTCAGGCTGTGCTCAGCACTGTCACACAGGCTTGTGTGGCTAGAGGGTCCCTTGGATGGCCTATTTCTGTCAAGTGAAGTTAATGTGAACTGCTCAGGGAGAAGTTATTTTTTGAGAAGACAAAGCTGCTGCTCTGCTGTAGCCATTGCTCCTCTTACAGGTCCTGCATGAGATTTTAATTCCTGTCACATCAACTGTTTCCAAACCAATCCCTTCTGCAAGTGGGTATTTTCCCTTCCTAGGCACGAGGTGGTAACATCCATCACTTCCTTTATGTTCATTTAGCATTTAGGTTGGAAAAGACACTCAAAACTGAGTCCAACTGCTAACCTAACACTACAGCTCCACCACTAAACCATGTCCCTCAGCACCACAGACCTTTCAAGTACCTCCAGGAATGGTGTCTCAACCACTTCCCTGGGCAGCCTGTTCCAATGCTTGGCAACCCTGCAGAAATTTTTCCTAGTATCCAATCTAAATCCACATTACAACCAAAAGCTGTTTTGCAGCATTTTCGAGGTACATTTTTCCCTTACTGTGACTCTTAAGGAAATAAAGTGCAGTTTTGATTCCTGGTGTAGAGGCAAGGATGGAAGCTCAGTACGGATGAGCACACTTGCAGGATTCAGCAAATCCCTCCCCCTCAAGCAGGAATAGTGTTGTTCCCACCACCTCAGTCACTGTGTTCAAGCAACCAGGGGGAAGATTCTCCCTGTAGGCTCTCATCAGGATGTGTTGCTGGACCACAGGACTGACTATGCAGTGTTTAAGTAAAATACAAAAAGCACAGCATGCACTTCCAGAACATACCTGGCAAGGCCAAGCCTGACTTTTGCATTTTCTCTGACCCTCTGCCTGCAGCAGAGCCCAGCATTGCTGTTTTCCCAATTCCTTCAGCAGCAGTCTTGTCATCTGTCTAGGAGCCAGCCAGGGCACCCTGCATTTACTTGGCCCATTTACCAGTGTTGCTTATAGAACAATATTATTTATAGTTCTGGGACATGGCAGAACGAAACTCAAGAGGCAGGAAGTGCTGGCAAAAGGCATGCTTCCTTCCGACCCTTTCTCCTGGTTTTTGGTTTATTTAACTGCCAGCTTTAGAAAGCAGGATAAGCCTCATTGTCTGTTGTGGAAAGCACAAGAGGGAGGCAGCTCTCCTGCAGGCATTGTTTGTCCCCTGGGCAGGGCAGTCAGGAGCACTTGTGGCTAACCTACCTAGAAATCAGGACTGCCAGCTTAACCAGCAAAAATGAGATCAGCTTTACTCTTGTCAGAGCTGAGACCTTTACCTCATCTGATCAGGGCAGCCAGGAACAGAGAGAGGGACCTGCTCTAAGCTTCCCTGGGCCTCTGCTGCCTAAGGGCCTTGTACTTTTCAAGTGTTTATGCACTTAAATTAAATTACCTTCAGTCAGACAGTGCTACATGGGGGGGAAACAAGACAAAAGTCAATCTCTTCTCCCCAGCTCCCCACCCCAAGTACAAACAGCCTGCAAAAGGCTCAAGACTTAGTTGATAAGGCAAAGCATCAGTGAGAGTGCTCTCATCCTTTGCACAGTAATTATAACATCCTGTCCTGCAAATAACACAGCACAGGAATCACAAGCAGCACTATCTGTGCCCCTCTTGGTGTCAAGGGAGATGTCCCCCACACAGCACTCTGGAAAGTGTTCCTTGCCAGCTGCTGTGCTGGCAAGAAGGCTTGGAGCCTGTCAGCCTCTCCAGAAAAAGCCTGTAAATAGCTGAAATACTTCCCAGAGTGGTATTGTCCCTACCCGAGCAGCTGGCCCAAGTGTTCAGCTGCTGAGCAGCAGATGCAGCCCTAGTCTAGGGCAGTCCTGCTACAAGAGATGAACCTACAGGAATCAAATTCCACCTCTTGGCTCCAGCAGGGCCTCACCACACAGCTGCCAGCTGAGCTGCACTGGGGTGGTTTCAGCAGTGACAGAGCCAGCCCCCAGACCTGGGAAGCCTGCCTGGCTCCTTTACCTTTCAGCAGGCCCTCAATGCTGCAGCAGTCTCAGCCTGAGTCCTGTCTGGAGCAGGCAGTGCCCACAGGCAGCTGGGGAATAGCAGTCACAGACACTCCAGGCACTGCATGAGCAGAGCAAAGAGGTGGTGAGCAGAGAGACTGCTGACTGAGCTGCTTCTTCTTGCTCTGCCCAACTGCACCCAGCTCTTGCTGCCCTCAGGATTTCATACCTCTGGAACCCCTGTTTGATAGAGCTGGAGCTTAGCACAGCGTGTCTCAGGCACTGGGGGTACACTGCCACTGCCACAACTTGACACGGGGGCTCAGCCAGTGTGGAGATGACAGCTCATGAAGCAGCATGGATCCTCTCAAGACCTCACTCCTAAGTTTTCTGTCAGGCTTCACCTTACTCTCCATGTCTTTGTCCCTGGCAGGTGCCATTACCTGGGCTTGCTTGCACTTCTCCACTCAAGTGCACCGATGGCAGCCTGCATTGCACCCAAGTGCAACTGAGCATGGTGGTGGAAAGCAAAGCCAACCTCAGCATCACAAGCCATGCCCTGTCCCCTCCTCAGTCCCCCAGCAAGTGAGCACCATTTCTTGGTCAGCAGTGCACAATGCTTACCCAAGAGACACTTCTTGGAGCTTCCCTGGCTGGGTCTGCTCACAGAGTTCAGAAACCAAACAGCCAGGGACCACTCACTGCAACACAGAGGGTCAAGCAAGTGCTGCTAAGGAAGCTCTGCCCCTGTCAGTCATGCAGGGCTAACTCAGTACCAGCTGCAAGGCTGCAGTGTCAGGAGTGAATGCATCCCCCTCCCCACTCCCCCCCAGCAGCAAGCAGATTAGAGCAGAGGAAGCAGCAGCCACTGCAAGTTCGGGTTTATTTCACTGTGCAGGGGGCAGGGGTAGGAAACAAAACAAAACAAACCGAGCTATAGCTTGTCACTGAACTTAATGGCTTTGACTTTGAAGTCCCCCTCCACAGCCAGGTATTCAATTTTCTCCATGCCCAGCCGGTTAGGGAAGTGGAACTCTGTCTCGGGCAGCTTCACGGTTGCCTCCGTTTCATTGAAGGAGATGGACATCTGCAGAGAGCCACAAGAAGGAAAGCTCACACCTCCCAAATCTCACTCCCCACTCCCCTGCAGGCTGGGGCAGGACAGATGAGGTGGGTGCTGGTGTCAGGGCCATGCTCCCTAGCTCAGCCCAGCAGGGACATGGAGGGGAGGAAGCTCCTTTGCTCTGCCCTGAGGTCAGTGCTGAGCTCCTGGGAGAAAGGGATGGGACAGACCCAGCCTGACTCTTGGGTCAGTGGTTTAATTGCTCTTAGTTGTGTGGCTGGAAAAGGGAGGCCAGAGTGGAGCACCCAACACGGCTGAGCTGTTGGGCACTGACTGGAGATTTGGGCAGTGGGTTGCTTTGAGCTGGGAGACTCTCCCCCTGTTGCTCAGTCCCCTTTCCACACTTCCTTCTTCTCCACCACCGAGGTACAAGGTGGCATTAAAAGCTTGGCACTTGTACACATCCCTGGGGTCTCACCTCGATCTTGTCACCGTGCTGGAAGGGAAAGTCACCTTTCCTGTCCTCCTCACCCCACGTGCCATCCTCCTTCGAATTGCAGACGATGGTGTTGATGTCTCCGTGGCAGTCAAAGCGAGGGTTGAAATGCAGCATGAGGGTGCTGCTGTCCTTCCCAACATTCACAGCAAACCTGGGGACACAGAGGCAGTGCAGAGGGGCAGCACAGCAGATCCAGCTCCCCCAGGAGCCCGGCCTCCCCTCCACCCCCACTCCCCCATCTCCTCACTCACCCTTTGGCATCGGACAGGATCTTCCCTTTCACCTTGATGCACTCCCCAGGCTGGATGTCCAGCTGAGTAACCACCAGTCCCTGCAGGGCCAAACCACAGGGGTTCCTCAGAGCCAGGGCTGCCCAGCACAGCTCCCACCACAGCTCCCTGCTCGAGGAGGGCTCAGCCCTGCCTCACAGCCACCACCCCACTGGGGTCTCACACCCCACGCAGCCACCTAAGCTGACAGGGAGGGGATTCCAGCCCCTGGAACAAGAGGAGGGGACGGACACTGATTTACACCCGTGCAGCAAGTCAG